>PVKC010002518.1:0-43154 GCA_004027635.1 Crocidura indochinensis
GGCTCTCTGACTCTCACAGTTTACAATTTTGGCTCTTTGTGTCAAACTTGTTCGTCACCCCTGATATAGAAGATATTTTATAAACATTAATTTGACTATCACCTCTGTTTGGGCCCAGGGGTATATGAAATCTGAGGATCAAAGTGGAATGGGCAATACACAAGGCAAACACTTTTTTTTTTTTTTTTTTTTTTTTTTTTTTTTTTTTTTTTTTTTTTTTTTGGTTTTTGGGCCACGCCTGCTGAAGCTCAGGAGTTACTCCTGGCTATGGGCTCAGAAATTGCTCCTGGCTTAAAGAACCATATGGGACACCAGGGGATCAAACAGCAGTCCGTCCTTGGTCAACTGGTGCAAGGCAAATGCCCTACCACTGTGCCATTGCTTTGGCCCAGGCAAACACTTCTGACCTCAAATCTGTTTACCTTTTTTTTTCAGATTAAACAAAGTATTGTTCATTTTTAACATCTGTCTTCCCAGGAAATTTTATGTATAAATACCATAATTACTTGATTCACTAAGTCTTATTCAACTGTATATATATGTATATATATACGCACATCCATCTATACACAGATTTATATATACATATACACTAAACTGCTTGTAAAATTTTACATGTATTTATGAACTATTAAATAATAAATCTGTGAATACAACTAAATATGTAAATAATTAAGCAAATAGATGAATGGAATGATAATGAATGCAGAAATGGATGTTTGAGTTCAGGCAGCAAAGATTTCAAACAATTTTGATATGATCAAATGTGATATAAATTATTAATTGATTATACTGAGTGATACTTCAAAGTCTTAATTTATTCAGTGCATACATATTGAAGAACAATTATGTTAGTTAAGCCTGAAAAAATACTTAGAAGTAAACTTAAACAAGGTTATTAAGAACAAATATAAAAAATTAATAAAACTATAGTTAATTTAAAAAATATTCTATTTTCACTGTTGCTATAAGAATATATTGCATTATTGTTTTATGCCCTACTTCCAGAACAAGCAATTATTAAATCAATACCAAACCAATAATTAAAACAAATTAAAAAGAAGCTTAACAATATTAAGGACAAATTTAAACATTTAAAATTCTTAGTGCTATTTTGTTCTGTTTTTGGAGAATGCCTATGTGAACTCAAGGTTTTCTCTTGGCTTTCTCTTCAGGAATCACTCTTGGCATACAGAATCACTTATGGGATTTCAGGGTCTAACTCAAGTCAACTGTTTGCAAGGCAAACCACTGAGCTATAATTTTGGTCCCATGAATTCTTCAGTGCTACTAATGATCGTCTAATAATTTAACCTTATATGTTATGTTCACAGTAAAGTTTACATATATAAATTTATAGTAACACAAAATATTTTCTACTTTATTACAGAGCATTACTATAATCATGGCTTACTATATTTCCTAGGAAAAAGTATACTATTACTGTGTTCTTATTATTAATACTTCCAAGTGCCTAATACTTGGAATCTTCTAAAATTAAAACAAAGGAAATACTAGACAAATTATCATAATGAATACATATCATATATAAGATTGTTACATGTTCAAATAATTTTGATATAAGTGAGTTTTTCGTTTAATTTTTGTTTGTGTGATTGGTTGGTTGGTTGATTGGTTGGTTTGGTTTTTGGGACAAACCCGGTGATGCTCAGGGGTTACTCCTGTCTATGCACTTAGAAATCGCTCCTGGCTTGGGGACCATATGGGATGCTGGGGATCAAATCCAGATCTGTCCTGGGTCATCTGTGTGCAAGGCAAATGCCCTACATCTTTGCTATATCTACCACCACATAGAGTACTTTTTAAGTCTAAAACATCTATAGTACAGAAACTAAGAAGGTGGAAAATATTCAGAATGTTAGAGCACATAATGTTTGCCTGTCAGGATATACAGTGTATTTATATTACCATCTCATTGCAGACAACAGTCATACATTTTGAATTTTTATTTCCATAACTTCAAAATAAGAGCTATCTTATAACCTAACCAATAATGTAAAGTATTTTTAGAGTTATAACTATGTTGGATCTATATATTTATTTATATACCTAATTATAAAAATATATTACTGTGTCTAAGTGAATTTATTTGAATTTTGATTAAGTTCACTAAAACTATATCTTAATATCTGTCTCTAAATTAAGAAAGCAATATTTATATGTGTGTAATAGTAATTCTATAGATAGAAGACAGTATAGTTGAGCCCTTCTATCCAATAATTAATTATATTTTTAGTTCTTTAGGAAATCGGTAATATCAGGGTATTTTACAACAATTTTAACTATTTATTATTAATTTAAAATGACAATTTCTGAATACATACAAGCATAGTTATAAATTGCTTACTCATATATGGTTTTATTAATTTAACACCTTATTAAATAAGCTAGGAATCTAGGTACTACCTTATTTTGTATATGTGATATATTGCTAGAATATAAGTAAATAGTTCAGTATCAACCTATGATATCTGACTCAATAACCTTGCCGTATTTTCTACTTTTTTAGTTCAGGTCAAAAATTATAACTAAGGTGTAAGTTTTTTCCATAATTAATGTATAGAATTAATGTACCACATATAGTCTTTTTACTCATGTTCAAAACTGTCTGCTGGTTCAATGCTCAAAGACTGCATATGACAATGCTCAGGAAACCAAATGCTCTGTGGGAGGTTAAACAGTGTCAGTCACATTTAAACCATATATCTAAACACTCTACAACATACAATATCAAAAGTATACCATTACCACAGCATAGAATGCTACAAAGTTCATGTGTAAAAAAATATTTTTATAGTCGAAGAAATAAATACTATTAGAATCCTGTTTGACAATCAATTAACCCCATATTAAAAATATTGTACAAAAGTCAATTTAAAATGGATGAAAGAATTTGAGATCAGGACTGTATATATGTTATACAAATAACTTATAGGACAGCAGATAAGTAAATAAATGAAGAAGAGTAAGATCAGAAAATTCTTCTGAAACAAGACTTGCAGGCAGGCTGAAATGATAGCGCAATGGGTAGGGTATTTGTCTTGCATGTGGCATACCCAGGTTTTATTTCTGGCATCCCATATGGTCCCTTGAGCCTGCCAGAAATGATTTCTGATTTCAGAGCCAGGAGTTACCCTGAGCACCACTAGATGTGGCTCAAAAAATCAAAGGAAAAGAAAAAAAAAGGAGACATCCAGGATAGATAGTCAAGATGGTTAAAGGTTAAACTGCTCTCCAATTATCACCAGGGAACTAAATATCAAAACAAAAAATAGTAATAGAAAACATGCCGTTAGGTAGATTTGGTATTCATTACTTCATAAAATTTAGTGCTGACTTATGTCTTGCTAATGAATTAATTACTTTAGGGGACCAGAAGACTCTCATTGGTACAAGTCAATATTAGCACATTGCCCTTGGGTATGTTTCAGAAAGACAATTGAAATTATATAGTTTTATTTATTGAGCAATTCAAAGAGGTCTCCTTTCTGTATAGCTTGCTGTAGATTGGGTATCGATTCTGGTGTCTCTGACTTTGGGTTTGGTGCTTAAGTCTGGTCATTTTTATTTTCAATCAATGTTCATAGGAATGGTTGTTCCTGGTAGCATCCATTTTTTTTTTTTTTTTTTTTTGGTTTTTGGGTCACACCCGGCAGTGCTCAGGGGTTACTCCTGGCTCCATGCTCAGAAATTGCTCCTGTCAGGCACGGGGGACCATATGGGGCACCGGGATTCGAACCGATGACCTTTTGCATGAAAGGCAAATGCCTTACCTCCATGCTATCTCCCGGGCCCTATTTTTTTTTTTTTTTGGGTTTTGGGTCACACCCGGCGTTGCTCAGGAGTTACTCCTGGTTCCATGCTCAGAAATTGCTCCTGGCAGGCATGGGGGACCATATGGGGCACCGGGATTCGAACCAATGACCTTTTGCATGAAAGGCAAACGCCTTACCTCCATGCTATCTCCCGGGCCCCTAGCATCCATTTTCACCTCAATTATGAGGGAGAGCAAGATGAATCAAGTTCTATTTTTAATGACAATTTGATTGTTCAAGACTACAGCGATAGAAAGTTTGCTTTGCAAATTGCCAAGCAGATTCAGTCCTTAGCCCACCATATGCTCTCATGAGCTTACACAGAATGATCCTGAGCACAGATCCAGCAGAAAGCCCTGCACACAGCTGGGTGTAGACTACAAAACAATCAGACAAAAATGATTCTGAAGGACCAGAGCTATAGCAGAGAGTGTAGGGCTTTTGCCTTGAATGTGGTGGATCTGAGTTCTATCCTCAGCATTCCATATATTCCCCTGAGCCTGTCAAGAATATCTGAGTTCAGAGCCAGGAGCACCACAGTATGTTATCCATAAAAACAAACCAAACAAACATATAAAAATTCCAAACAAAACAAACAAAAAATGATCCTTCTAAAATACTGAGTTAAAGTCCAATCTTCCTTCCTTCCTCCCTCCCTCCCTTCCTCTCTTCCTTCCTTCCTTCCTTCCTTCCTTCCATTTTACTATATAAATATTTAATTAGTTTTTGTTAGTCATTAATTTTAATTAGCAGTCCAAGGGGCAAAGGGGGGAAATATGGGATGCATGCTAGGGAACAAGGGTGATAGAATGGCCCTAATTCTTTGTCACAATGTACCTTAAATATTGCTGTGAAAGACTTGTAATTCACTTTGATTACAATAAATATTATTTTAAAAAATGACTGTGGGCTGATGGAAATGGAATGCTTAACTTTTATGCTGCCAACCCGGTTTTGATCATCGGCATCTTGTATGTTATTTTGAGTACTGCCAGGAGTGTTTCTTGAGTAATCCCTGAGCACTGATGGGTATGACCCAAAAATAAAATGACTGTGGGCCAATCAAGTTTTCTGTGAATTATAAACACATTGCATACACTTTATAGCCTTCTCATTGCTCTTAGAAAATTTTATAAACATATACCATATACGTTTCATTATGCAATATTAATCTTACTTTATAGATGAGAACATAAAGAATATTACTTGATATTGCACAACCACATGTATTGATACATGCATCTGGTGTCAATCAATTCTAAGAAAGATCTTACATTGAAACATTGAAATTTTTTGAAAGCTTGACAGCTTCCAACACGTCAATGTCCACATGAAGCTAAAAAGAACGTGTTAGCCCCATGAATCTCACAGATTTTGAGGGTGTTATTTGAAAGATAAGCATTAGTTTTATACTTCTTCAGGACTTTGCTTCTAGAATGTTTTATATAACAGCAGGTTTTAAAAATATTTATACAAATGGAACTGCAGCATTTATTCATTTGTACAATATCCTAAACACTAATATGATGTTAAAATTAATTTTAAGGGGCTGGATATCCAGCATCCAATATGGTCCCCTGAACTTGCTAGAACCATTTCTGAGTGCAAAGCCAGGAGAAATTTCTGAGAACAATTAGCTGTGGCCCCAAAACAAAAATAAATAAATAAATATTTCTTTCACAAAGCTATACTTTAATATTATTAGTATTAAACATTAGAGAAATGACGGACCTGTGAGGTGGCGGTAGAGGTAAGGTGTCTGCCTTGCAAGAGCTAGCCAAGGAAGGACCGTGGTTCAATCCCCCGGTGTCACATATGGTCCCCCAAAGCCAGGGACAATTTCTGAGTGCTTAGCTAGGAGTAACCCCTGATCATCAAATGGGTGTGGCCCCCTAAAAATAAAAATAAAAAATAAGGGTTATTCTTTTTTGTAGGATTTGATATATTACAATGTGCCATTATATATTCTCTCCAGTTGGAGATCCTAAAATACTTTATTTAATCATTTGGGATCTTTATATAAAAATACTTTATTTATTTTATTATTATTATTATTATTATTATTATTATTATTATTTTTGGTTTTTGGGTCACACCTGGCAGTGCTCAGGGGTTACTCCTGGCTCCATGCTCAGAAATTGCTCCTGGCAGGCACGGGGGACCATATGGGGCACTGGGATTCAAATCAATGACCTTTTGCATGAAAGGTAAACGCCTTACCTCCATGCTATCTCCCGGGCCCCATAAAAATACTTTAGAACAAAGTATTGATAGTACAGCAGGTAGAGCATTCACCTTACATGCAAAAGACCCAGGACCCATTATGGCCCATTGAGTGTTCCAGGAGCATAAAAACAGCCCTGAGCACTACCAAATATTGCCCAAATCCTACCCCCAATGAATTGTCAATCAGACATAGAAGCTATATATTAAACATAACTTAATCCCTTAGTAAGATCTTCCTCTGATATTTAGTACCTCTAGGATGTTTAAATATTTACAAGCCCTTTGACATAATCCAGCCATTTTCTCTTTATTATATTTATTTTTGTTGATTTTTTTTTACAAAAATTATTAATTTAGAGCTTTTCCAAATCAGTTAAAAAATGGAATCAAAACTTCTAAGGGGAAAATTGCACTTACTTTAAAAGACACTAAAGCTCCAAACAATAAATGTTAGAGATTTAAAAAACTGTTAGAACATTGGTCCTACAATATTCCTAAGATGAAGCAATAAGCAGAACCAAAAATCAATTTATCCAGAATAGAATGGCTATTAATATCAATTGAATATATTTTCCCTGAGAGTACAATTTGCGTTTCTGTGTATGCTAGGGTTGTTGCCAGTGGAAAGTAAATAATATCTCATCTTTGGGAGCATGGATTTAATAAAGATGAATTTCTCTTATGACTAACTAATGTGCCTTCCCACATATCCCCAGCTGTAATGCTAATAAAATGGATTATCAGGCAAATAGAAGTGCTTTTTATGGTTGCAATATTTCATAGAATTATTTTTATCTCAATAAGTAAATCTAGCATTTATATACAAATAATGTACTTAAAAGCTATTTTTCCAGATTCTGTATTCCTCTTACAGTATATGATGAATATTTTCTGATAGCTAGAATGTAACACATTGTATTATAGCACTAGTGCTTAAAATCCCATCTGTTTACACAAATAGAACATGAGTACAGACAAACAACTATTTATCTTAAAATGCATCCAAAGTTTTTCCAATAAAGACCTAGTTTGGGACATTTATGGATATATAAGGTCTGCTGTGATGGAACTCTGTGTATATGACATGACTCTATTTTCTGGATTTCTGCTCTAGCTTTTGTTCTCTTCTCTGGGATCTCAGAGTCCATACATGTTTATCTCATAAACATTTGTAAAATAAAGCCATTATTATTTTAAATGTAAAAACTATGCTTAATTTAGTAGTATGATAAACAAGGGTCATTTGCTATTTAATATTTATTTATTTAATATTGCTTAATTGAGTAGTGTGATAAACAAGGGTCATTTGCTATTTAATATTGCACTTCAGTAAATAAAATGTTGAAGTTGCTTTGCATAAAATTACATGGATTTTTTTTTCATTAAAATCTCACATTATATGTATCTGCCATATATTGAATATTATGTATATGTCAGACACTTTACCCAGAAAAAAATGCATAAATGAAAGCATACCTCTATCTTCAAGAAGCTGACAGTTCAGTAGATATTTATGATGGAATACATTGGGTACAAGACAGAAAGAGATGTATACTCTAAACACAAGAAAGTCAACTAATATATTTACATTAAGATAGTTTTTGAGGAGAATTTTGAACTGTGAGTAGGCATTAAACAAGTTGAAAATATTATAAAATAGGGTCCAGATAGATATTACAGAGGGTAAATTGCTGGTCTTGCATTTGTAAAATTATGGTCCAATTTGAAGCACTTCAGAGATTTCCAAGATACCTGTCAAAAGTAATATGTAGTTCAGATCCAGAAATAAACTGACCACAGCCACATGTGTACCCAAAACTAAAAAATAAATAATATATATAAGGTTACAAATATAGAAGTAAAAATTTCATTCAGGATTAAATAGCATAGTCATATCATACCTAAATAAACCTATCTAAATGCGATAATCATCTGTGAATCAACTGGAATTAGAAAAATTTACCCCATTGGTAGCACATTTTTGATTTTTACATGTTGAAAATGTATGGATTAATAATATTACAGTGATTACTAAAAATATTTTTGCAAAATATTTGTTGTAAAATATACTTGACTTAATAACTTAATTGAGTCAGTATGTTAGTAGATAGAATAAGGCATTTACATTCATGTGGCCAAATTCAGTTTAATACAATTAACTCCTTCAAGGTTGTATGAGGGATATAGCAACACCAAGAGTAGTCTCAGATCAGAGGACCATGTGTAAGCTTTGAGCATTTTTAAGAGTGCCCCAAATTAATAAATAATTAAATAATTGTGTTATAATTTAACATATGCAGGGTTATTAATTTATAATATAAACCATCACTATATCCCTATTGGACTTTTTCCACATTGTTTAGTTTATAATTAAATAAGTATTCACTTATGGAATGAAAATTTGAGAACATTATAAAGGACTAAATATAATTTTATCATATATTTTGGTTAAAAATCAAAAGTATACAACATTCTTAATTCATATTTTTTATGTTTTGGGGTAATGCCAAGAAATGATATTGCGAAGCCATTCCATTCAGCAATTGTTCTATTCCTATTTTACCTTCCATTGGGTTTAATCAAATATATTTTAAAATTAAATTAGATTAAAAACTAAAAAGGATAGAGAGATAGCATAGAGTTTGAAGTTTGCCTTGCAGGCAGCCGATTTAGGATGGACAATGGTTCAAATCTTGGTATTCCATATCGTCCCCCTTGCCTGCCAGGAGTGATTTCTGAGCTCAGAGCCAGAAGTAACTCCTGAGCATAGTTTTATGAGCCAAATACATAAACAACAAAAATCTAAAAAGAAAAAAGTCAAATTTATTCAGAAAAAATGACAATGATTATGAGTTTCCTCTGATTATATGAGTATTACTCATAAACTACTTAGATGTTCTCTTATTAGATTCCCTTTATATAACACATATGAATTACATATTTTAAATACAATACATATTAAATATGATTAAAATAGTCATATCAATGATTAACTACTCTCAAGCACAATTAAATTATCATAGTATTTCTAATTTTTTTGTGTATAAACAATGGCTAATTTATTTCATTTTATTGAGAGCAATATATCTGTAAGGTAGTCTCAGGAGGCATCTTGACAATTTTTGTATGACTGGAAATTTAATGTAAGATTCCAAGGATGAGAGATGTTATGCAAAAAGTTTGAGGGAAAGAGCACTTATCTTAAGCCATAGATCCAGAGATTTTCATTGAGAACTGAAAGAAACTGAAGTATATACATAGATTCCATGTGTTTCAAAGTGACTGAAAAGGTTTGTAACACTTTTTTTCACTTATATAAACAATATACACAGTTCAGATGCACGTATTCAGGGCAAACTACTAAGTTTAATATTAGCAGGCACTAATACAGCTAGGATTTTATTTATTTATCTTTTTTGTTTGTTTTTTTTGACTGTCACTGTTCTATAAGCAAGTGGTTAAAATACAGATGGTCAAAAGGCACATGAATAAATGCTTGACATCACTAATCATCAGGGAGATGTAAATCAAAACAACCATGAAATATCATCTTAAGCCAGAGTCTGGCACACATCACAAACAAAGAAACAAACAAAAAAAAAAAAAAAGGGGGGGGCCTGGGAGATAGCATGGAGGTAAGGCATTTGCCTTTCATGCAAAAGGTCATCGGTTTGAATCCCGGTGCCCCATATGGTCCCCTGTGACTGCCAGGAACAATTTCTGAGCATGGAGCCAGGACTAACCCCTGAGCACTGCCGGGTGTGACCAAAAAAAAACAAAAAAAACAAAAAAAAACAAAAAAAAAAGACAAAAAAACCCCCAAAAAACGTAAGAATAACCATTGCTGGTGTAGATGAGGGGATATGGAACTCTCATGGCTGGTGGGAATGCCATCTAATTCAGCCTACTTAAAAATCAATATAGATATTTCTTTAAAAAAATAACTTGACATTGGGCTCCCATATGATCCGTACTACTCCTACTACAAAAACACAATGCAGTATAATAATGCCCTATGCACTCCATGTTCATAGCAGCACTATTTACAATAGTTAAAATCTGGAAACAACCTAGATGCCTGACAACAAATGAGTGGCTAGAGAAACAGTGATACATCTATGCAATGAAATACTATGTAGCTTTTAGAAAAAAGTGAAGTCATAGTTGTTCCCATGACAATATGCTTCAGGAGTGGAGAAACCCTGAATACCTTAGGCCATGGAAATTTCCTTACGTCCCCAATACTTACTGTTCCTATACAAAAAAAAAAAAAAAGTGGGGTAACACCAAACCCTGTCACTCCAGCATTCCTTTTTCTGGTTTTGTTTTGTTTTATTTTTTGTCTGTTTTTTTTAATAATATATTTTATTTAAACACCTTGATTACATACATGATTGTGTTTGGGCTTCAGTCATGTAAAGAACACCACCCATCACCAGTGCAACCAAATCTCCCTCCTCCCCACCCACCCCCCGCCTGTACTCTAGACAGGCTCTCCATTTCCCTCATACGTTCTCATTTTTAGGACAGTTCACAATGTAGTTATTTCTCTAACTATACTCATCACTCTTTGTGGTGAGCTTCCTGAGGTGAGCTGGAATTTCCAGCTCTTTTCTCTTTTGTGTCTGAAAATTATTATTATTGCAGGAATGTCTTTCGATTTTCTTAAAACCCATAGATGAGTGATACCATTCTGCGTTTGTTAATCACTGTGATTTAGTCAAAGAAGATTCAAATGTAATCGTTTATGTATTAGAATTTAGATATATTTGTATAACAGCAATAGCAAGATAATTTTACAGTACTTACATATTTCTAAAAGGCTGATGGAGAAACTATTTAGTTAAATTTATACATATAACTTAATAAATTGTATTAATATTTAAGAAACAATATTAAGAGAAATATTGTTTTTCAAATGACAGAAGCATATTATAAGATAATTCATGGATAGCAGATTCATTCAAAGGTTTAGAAATTAGTATTTAGCTATGCTGCTCTTGGTTTAAGTGCACCTTTAAGTTCAATGTACACATTTGCACTGTCCACTGAACAATGCCTGAAATAGTCCTGACAGTCCTGTTTAGCCTGAGAAAAGAAGTAATTTTCAGACCAACACAACTGGGTTGAAAATTGCTCATAGTAAGCACTGGGAACAAAATTCATTTGGAACACACCAGAAACTTAATAAAAGTATCAATTTTAAATAAATAATATGACTTTTAATGTAACAGAAAAACTGTGTTTTAATAGAGAAATAAGTCTTTTTTCACAACAAATCAAAATATTCTAGCAGCCATACTTTAGTACACTCTTTTAAGATATTAGCAAATATTTTAACAAGATAATAAAACTAACTTTATCTTGCAAATTACATATATGTGAGGTCAAAATTTCTGGGCTGGCGAGATATCACAGTATAGGGAATATGCCTTCCATGCCACCCACTCAGACTGAGCCAGGTTTGATTCCCCTCAATTTTTATAGTCCCCCGAGCCTGCAGGCATGATTTTTGAGCACAGAGCCAGGAGTAACCCCTGAGCACCACTGGGTGTGGCCCCAAACCAAAACCCCAAATTTCTTTATATTTTCCAGCTAAAATGACAAAAGACAAGATTTGCACTGGATTAATTTATATTAAGCATCATGTTCTACTTTTCAAAGATAAATGAACTTATATTGACAATGAGTTATGTTCTTATGTTTCTTTTCATATTTAAAATAAACATATTTTAAAAATTACATGTAGTATAGTTACACATATATTACACAAGTTTTATAAATATAACAATGTTTTAGAACATTATTGTATCATGAACTGAAGAGACATTATAACAGGTAAAACACCTGCCTTGCATGCAATAAGCCTTTGTTTGAACCCCATATGGTTCTCTGAGCTTTGATAGGAGTGATCTCAGAGAGTGAAGAGAGGAGTATAGCTCAGTGCAATGCTATGCTTGACCTCCAAACAAAACAAAATATGAATATGTATTTAAAATCAAATATTGGTAATTTAAAATATTAAAATTAATAATTACTTGAAAATAAAAGTTTATAAATTAATAAAAGTGAAAGACATAAGTCCACGATAAAACTATATCTACAGTAGCTACACCATAAGACTCACATTGCAAACTCTTATACATAATGAAAAATTTTAGAAGTTTTGCCTATGATAGCAGTTACTCCAGTGAACAATGTGGGTAAGAACTATTTACCAAATAAAATTTTGGATTTTGTTCTAACAAATCCAACTAGATTTGTTAGTTCAACTAATTCAACTGGATGAACTAGAAGGTAGCAAGCAAAATTAATTAAAAGAAAAAAATCATACTTTTTTTGTAGAGTAAAAACAGAAAGCAAGGGAATAAACAATGCCCATTGAAAACACATCCTTAGATTCTGATGGTAAAAATTATGTGACTTAATGAGTGGAGGTAGAGGCTAAAGTCAATAAATAACTTTAGCTATAAAATAGGGAAGAAGGAGCCAGAGAAATAGTATAGTATATAGGAAGTTGTTCATAATGCTGTCATTTTAGGCATTAAATAAACAAACACCCTTTCCACTACCTGTGTGACATCCCCTCACCAATGTCCCCAATCTTCCATTCATTACTATAGCCTGTTTATTTGCAAATTTACTTCATATTACTTGTTACAATACGAAGACAAATGGAATTATCAAACACAGGTCAATTTGAAATAATTGTATATCTTGCTACTGTATTATTAAAGTCAATGTGTAAGAATTTGTTAGTCTTTGGTTGGTGCTAATTAAGTCTTTTTTGTTACTGTTCAAGCTCTGAAGCTCGGTAGATTATTATGAAACTCTCATCAGATTTCCTGTGATACTACTGGGTTCACTCTACTAAAAAGTGAGGTATTGCAGGATTTTATATAGTCATAAGGTCCAGGACTTATAGATCTATAAATAATTGTTGGCTTGAAAGTGTGATGAGGTTTTTCATTCACTGAGCTAGGCATATCTGCAAGAGGGGGTTGGGGTAGAATCTAGCTGCTATAATTCATGAAGAAAAGGGAATCTCCCCTACCCCTTTTCTGAGAAAGCCAGAGTATCAACTAGAACCAACTGCCTGGGAACTTGTGGTTGCCAATATTTTCTTTTGCAACGTGGTGAAACAGCTAAGCTTGTTTTTGTTGTTGTTGTTGTTGTTGTGAAGATGGTGTTGATAGATGTGGATTGAAAAGCTTTCCAGTTAAGGAATAAGTGCAGGAGGACATGGCCCAATGCCAATTTACACGGAATACTGAGGATTTTCAGCCCTGTATTCCCATCTATTCTGAGAGGATTTAGCTGCTCATGTTATTTTATTTCTCAGTACTGTGTATTTTATTTCTCAGTACTTTATTTTTAACTACTTATGTTGTAGCATGTATAGTGTGCTATTACACAACCATAAGTCCTGCAGAAGGGGGTATTTGTCTCCTCCCTCTTGCCCCATTCATTCTGCTATTGTGAACACCTCTCATGGTCTTTCTTAGAATGCAATGGAGGTATCCGCCAGGACTGAACTATCTGGGAAGCATGTGTGACCATTATTTTCTTTTTGCTTTCAACTTATTTTAAAAACAAATCCTATTTTAAGAAAGCTACTTTTTTTTCCCTTTTTTTTTGCTTTCTGTTTCACACCCTGTGATGCTCAGGGGTTATTCCTGACTATGAGTTCAGAAATCACTTCTGACTTGGGGGACCACATAGGTCTCCGGAGGATCGATGCAAGGTCTGTCCTTGATCGGCCCCATGCAAGGCAAAAGTACTACTGCTGTGCTATCACTCCATCCCCAAGAAAGCTACCTTTGAGAATCATAAAAGTTTTACGTCATCTCACAATAATATAAATTCAATTTAAATACTGAATCTAATGTTTGTTATTGTATTATCATTAGCAAGCACATTGCCTCACATTTATGATATTGATGTAATCTGGGTGGTGTCATTATGGAATCTAGAAGAAGCATGCATAGTGCTTGGTCATTCATTCACTACAGGTAATGTTGAGATGCTGACTATGCTTATTTCCTCCTGAATTTAAGAGATGAACTATCTGGGTTTTCTTTAAGATAGCTTGTGGGATAGAAAGATAATTCAGTAGATAATTTGATATTCAAAAATTTATACTCCTGTGGATAACAGAAACTATTTCATAAAAAACAAATGTTAAAATGTTAAATGTGAAATTATAGAAGAGATATAAATATTACTGATTTTAATAAAACAGTCATTTATATTTATACCTTCCAACAGAGTGTCAATTGGGTAGAAACTCTTTATTAATTATATTGCTGCTTTTCTTTGTGCTTATTATGCTAATGCAAAGTGGCTAACCTTGATATCATATTTTCTTGGAGGTCGCGTTTATCAATTACTGTCCTAAATTTTTCCTCAGTTACCTGTATGACTCAGTAGTATGGCCAATACAAATGTTTCCACTGCATAGAGAAAGTCTTCTTCCTGTAGAAGCAGAGTTGTTTCTATCTTTTTCACTACTTAGGTCAAAGACATCACAGCCAAAGGTGTCAGTTCTTTGACATTGAACATACAAGCAATCAATTCAAACCAGGTAATAAAACCTAAACCTATCCCCCAAGAGTTTCTGCTGCTGGAAGAAACTGATAAACAAAGTCTTTAAAGAGGTAATTAACAGATAATTAAATATTTATAGTAAGTATAAGCAGGAGCCTAAGTGCTTTGGTGGAATAGAAGATGTAAGATTTACATAGCAATGCAATTGACATGTTAAGATAGTAAAGAGCAGTTAAAGGTTACTATCTCTAGATTTTGATCCTGTGTTTCTAGAGATGCTGACTATGCTTATTTCCTTCTGAATTTAAGAGATGAACTATTTGGGTTTTCCTTAAGACAGCTTTTGGGATAGAAAGATAATTCAGTAGATAATTTGACATTCAAGAATTTATACCCCTGTAAATAACAGAAACTATTTCATAAAAACAAATACCCAAAAGCAACAAAAACTGAGATGATCAGAAGAAAAAAATATCACTGTTGGGAGACTGGGCGTATAAGATGAGGCTTGGAAAGCTAGCACTGGTATCGGCTATGATTTTTTTTATATATGTGCGTGAAACCATGCGACAATGTAAATCACAATTCCTAAACTAAAATTGGAAAACAATTTATATAAACTCATAATTAAAACATGCAGTAATAATAATGTTAGTAAAACACAGCTAAATTGTTTGATATAAAATTTATGACTGTCTGTAGGGACCTGGGAGATAGCATGGAGGTAAGGTGTTTGCCTTTCATGCAAAAGGTCATCGGTTGGAATCCCAGTGCCCCATATGGTCCTCCGTGCCTGCCAGGAGCAATTTCTGAGCATGGAGCCAGGAGTAACCCCTGAGCACTGCCGGTTGTGACCCAAAAACAAAAAAAAATAAATTATGACTGTCTTTGTAGTCCAATCACTCAGATGACTAGCCATGATAAACTCCTTGACTATGTGGACTTAAAATTTTAATATATTTTACTATCAGTTTTTTCTAGGAAGATTATCTTTTTCTTAGAAGACACCATATTAGTATTAAACTTGACTTAGTTTATTGAGAGAATAAGAACATGATGTTGATAATGAATGAATAGGAAAAGAGAATCATCTTCACATTATACTTCTTTAGCAACTACCTCTGAACACCTTAAACTTCTAAAAACAAAAATATGTTCACCTACTGTGTTGTCTTTCATCATTTATAATCATTTAGAATGTTTTAAGATTATCTGGGAAGTGTAAGTCTATAAATGGTGGTTATAGAAGTAGTACCTATTCCTTTTTATTATTATAAAGAGAATATTTATTCTAGGATTGGTTGAATAATACAATGGGTAGAACAGTTGCATTTCACATGGTGGACCCAGATTCAATCCCCTGCATTCTGTATGGTTCCCTAACCTGTCAGGAGTAGTTGCTGAGTGTAGAGCCCAGAGTAACCCCTGCAAAGTATCAGGTGTGAAACAAAAGCAAAAAGAAAAACATACTGATTAGATGCAAATTTGAGCATTATCAAAATCATAATCTAATAATACATATTTTTGTTTTGATTTTTGGGCCACAACCTGTGACACTCAGGGGTTACTCTTAACTATGCATTCAGCAATCACTCCGGGCTTCGGGGAACATATGGGATGCCTGGGGACCGAACCATGGTCTATCCTAGACAAGCACAAACAAGGCAGCCAGCTGCCTTACGACTTGTGCCACCGCTCCAGCCCCAAATAATGCGTATTTTTTTGTCCCTTCTCTTTCATCTGAAACTAAGAGGAGTCTGTGGTAAGAAAGCAAATGTTAAATGGCTTTATAAGTGAAAATTGGGACAATCTTTCTCTGAGAGCAGTAATATTGTTGATTCTCTTGACTTTAATGGTACCAAAATAGTCACATTTATCCACTTTACCACATTAAAAACCATATCCACAATGATGTCTCTCTGCTATTTTCTGTACACATGATATATGTTTGTGAACACTTATATATATTTGTGAATGCACTTATCATCCTACATAAACTTTTGATTATGCCTCCAAACACACACATATGTATAAGCCATTAAGTCATCCTAATCCAACTTTGCAGTCATCTATTTTTTCTTCTTTTGAAGTTTATTGAAAATCTGTAGGTTGCTCTTGCCTCCCAACTTAAATTTGTTTTTTTCTCAATATATTGCTTCTTTTCTATCATCTGTTGCACTTGCAAATTGGGGGTGACAAATCACAGAACTGAACAAGCTAAATCTCTCCCTATTCTAAATTAATCTGTCATAGCTCCTTTCTTAAATATCTTATGCCTGTGTGAAATTTCTGACCAACCAATTAATGAAAAATAACGTCTTTAAGCAAGAGGTGTGCTCTCTATGCTCTTGTCTAATATCCTCAAAACAAATAGTGAATAAATCTAAACACTGTTTATGAAATGTCACTGCCCACATCAAGATGTTCTTATGTGCCTGCAGTTTTAATTGAGTGGGAGGGAAGACATTTAGGTTAAGAACAAAGATTATTTTTTGTCTTCCCAAATAATGGCATGTTCTTGCCTTAGACGCTGTGGCTGTAGGCTCATTTCTGCATATCTGTGATCCAATGAGCAAGGATTGTATCCAGGGGGCATTTTGCCATCTTTAGTGTGTATTCCAAGACCTTATGGTGAGAGGGTTCTGTGAACCCAAGGGGCACTCAACCACCTGCTTTCTGGGAAAATTTTGGCAGCTATAGAGAGAATTTTTGAAGTCTTAGTTTCGTTCCTTAGTATATGGAATTTGCAGCTGCTGCAGGTCATGTCTTTCTTTTAACCATTTCTAGCCTGTGTGTCCATCCTCCAACATTTCTTGCCATTGGCACCATTGAGGCCTCTGTCCAAACTGTTGAGTAGGGATACTTCAGAGAAACTAGTGCATAATAACAGCCTAAAGAACACTGGTATACCATAGTTTTTATGACTTTATGAATCACTTTTTTTCCAAATATGCTATCACTGTATCTTTTATTTGAATGTTTTAATGTCAATGATTTAGAATGTTTTCTCTGTTTATCAAAGCTGTTACAAATGGGTGCTGTAGTGTTGCACACTTGACTTTTCATCATCATGATAATTATGCTCTGTGATATTTCAAACCACATTCTATGAGTACAGAGAGATAATATTCTATATTCATTGATGTCAGTATAAAGTGTTGTATTATTTATTATTTATACTAGTTTTAGTATTTATATTTATACTATGTTATATAATTATATATTATGTATGAGCATTATATATAATTATATTATATTTATTTTATATAAATAATATTATTATTTATAATATTTTATAATCATTAATGACACAAAAATATGGGGCTATAGGTTTGAATGTGGCCAGCCACACATTATGATTTGTTCTAGGGTTCTCACATTGAACCACCTGCCAAGTAACTGTGAGTGACTTTTAAACCCCTGAGCAATAATAAGGAGATTTAATTAATAATTCATTGTCATTGCACTTAGTTTCACAGAAGATAATGAAGCTATAAAGCAGAAAGACATGATTGTTGGGCCAGATCAGTTTCTAGAGTGATATAGAAGTAAAAACAAAACAGGACAAAAGGAAAAAAAGAAAATAAAAATAAGAATGTACCATAACTATTGAATTCTTCTATTTATTCATATTTTCTGCTATGTTACCTAGCCATTTTTCCTAGTTTGACAAGATCTAGCATAAGATGAATGGGGGTTATTAAGATATTAGTAACCTGAGGTGATGGGGAGACTTCATTAAAGTTTAAAGGAAAATTCTGGTAGAGAATAAGTCATATTTAAATAGGCAAATAAAGATGATACTGAAGCTACTCAAATATTATTGAATAAGAAAGTTTGGGGGACAAGAAGAGAATAATGGTGTCATGGTGCTTACTTTGCACATTATGTACCCCATTTTAAAGCTCAGCACAATTATGATCTCTCAATTATTTACTCTCAGAAGTAAATTCTGAATCCCAAAACAAAATTTGTTTCTGAGCATAGCTGGGTACAAAATAAAAATCACACAAAAAACTTTATTTAAAGATTTGCTATAAATCATGTTATGATTTCATTCTACTTGCTGTGTGTCTAGTAGAATGGATAACTATATCAAAATTTTATTAATAATATAGGACTCTTTGAGTTTCTATCATTCCAGGCTTCTATAATCTACACCTAACTTTAGACATGACTTCTAATCATTTTTAAGGGATGCATTGTACATTTATTTTGACTTTTTTCTTTACAGTATGTATTCAAAGATGATTCTTGATTTTGTGCTTAGGGATCACTCCTGGCAGAGTTGGGGGATTATGTGGTGCAGAATATAGAAACCAGATCAACTGCATGCAAAACAAGTTCCTTATCCACTGAAAAAACCCTCTCCAGTTCTTGTAAATTTTAAAGTTTTTGCAATGAGCTTTCCTTGCTCAGGCACTGATTTGTCTGAACATTGCAAACTATGAATATAATTACTCTTAGCTGGGTCACAGAGATGGTGCATGGCATTTAACAGTATGCAAATGCTGTTGTTCTTTATAACAAAATCTAAATAGACATTATTACCTGTGATCAGGAAACGGGGTACAAACTATTAGTAATAGAATATCTATAACACATTATTACTCACAGTTGATACTGTCATCAAATGTAGCTCTCTATTTTTCCCTTCATGGTGACATGTAAGGGCAACAAAGAGTACTGTATGATGTCATGTTATTTTGACAATGAGACAGACTAATTGTGTTCTAAACATTGAGTTGTCATGGATTTTTGCCTGTCGGTTCTGTAGTTTAAATATTCCTTTGTAAGTAAAAAAAAGTGAGTTCTTTTTAAAAAGTAAGACCTTTCAGATATAAAGAGGACTCTTTAAGTTATACTTTTTTTGAGGATGTACACGCAAGAGATTCTTGGGGATCATTCTTGGCTTTGCACTCATGAATTATTCCTGGTGGTATTCAAGAGACCCTATGGAATGCTAAGAAATTGGAGTTTAATTTGGTTTAATTTGTCACATGAAAGGCAAGTCCATAACCACTGTGCTATGACTCTCACACCAAAGTTGCTCTGTTTTCATGTCTACTAGGGAATGAAAAATAAAAGAATATCTGAGTCCCCAAATTGTATGAACAAATCATGTGAAATAATTCATTCCCAACTCTGCTCTTAAAATATTTTTTAAAGATAAAATTATCAATGCCTTCTTAAATTGTATGACTTTAGTAGATTTGTATATTCAGTAATTCATAAATTAATACTAATTTTAATTTCTAACTTTTAAATTTTCTGCTCTAATTGTGATCTGGAATGACACAAAAATTAACATGTAGTATGTTAATTCTGAAATATACAGTAAGATATATTAGCTTTATAAGGAAATAAAGAGTAAGGTACATTCAATCATATTGAATAATTTACATATAAAGCATCAATATGAGTATATATGCAAAATAATACAGACCATAGATAAATTATTTTCATAGTAAAACCATAGTTGATTTTATGCTAAGGGTTAAAATAATTTTATATTTCTGATTGTTATAAGTGTCAATATTGTCATTGATTTTTAAAATAAAATTTTATTGACTCATCATGAGATACAGTTATAGATACATGAACTCTAAATATAGTTCATATTTGAGTTTCAATCAGACAGTGCCCAACTCTTCACCAGCATGCCTTTTCTGCTACCAATGTCACCAGTTTGCTTCCCACCTTCCCTTCTCCCCTTCTTCCTGCCTGACTCTATGGTAGATATACTTCTTTTTTTTCTTTCTCTCTTTGTGTGTGTCTCTCCATTTTTTCCCTTCTAAACAGCATAGTTTGCAATATGACTATAAAGGGTTATCATACATACATATCACGATACCTCTTTCAGAACCCAGTTCTTAATCAGTGCTCATTTTCAACCTATATTGTTAAAGAATCACTGGTATTTTAAACAATATATCCGTGAAATGTGTTACTTAAATTTATTTTGACTGCATAGAAATTACTTTATAAGGCACATTAAATATTAATGTTTTATTCTGATATTTGTTTTTATGTAGGTAAATGTGTATTTCTAAGCATAATTACATTTTATTAACTTCAGTGCATATTTTCTTTTCTTTTCTTTTTTTTTTGTTTTGTTTTGTTTTTTGGGTCACACCCGGCAGCTCAGGCGTTATTCCTGTATTCCTGGCTCCATGCTCAGAAATTGCTCCTGGCAAGCACGGGGGACCCTATGGGACACACACATTTAACCAATGACCTTCTGCATGAAAGGCAAACACCTTACATCCATGCTATCTCTCCGGCCCCATTCAGTGCATATTTTCTACTTTCAATAGCATCATTGCCATTTTCAATTATTTCTTGAATTCTTACTATAAAGATAATAGCATATCAACTTGTTTATTTTAAAGTGTGTGTCGAAGAAGAAGACAATTAGACGACATCCTACAGCAAAACACAGAACCTTATTACTGGTTAAAAATCACTCCCAAATAAAAATAGGTTTGGTTGCATCAAGGCAAGTTCATTAGCCACTATCTATCCAGTCCTTGACTTCGAATTCTTGCTTATTTTTTTGAAATGTAAACATAATTTTCTCTATATATTGCTTAAAAGTACAAATTTTCATTGAATATCACTAAAGAAATGAAATCTAGCAATATTATTACTATAATTAATATTGTAGTCCCTTATTTTTTGTCTTTATTTTGTTCTAAAATCCCCTAATTTGGGGCCTGAGAGATAGAACAGCGGTAAGGCGTTTATCTTAGGCGCAGAAGGATGGTGGTTCAAATCCTGGAATCCCATATGGTAACCCCCCCCCCAGTCTGCCAAGAGCAATTTCTGAGCATGGAGTAGGAGTAACCCCTAAGTACTGCCGGGTGTGACCCTAAAACCAAAAAAAAAAAAAATCCCCTAATTTTTTGTTTGTTTTCTTGCCTTGGACCATATCTGGCAGGGCTCAGACACTTTGTTTTGTTTTGGGGTCACACCCGGACGCCTCAGGGGTTACTCCTGGCTCTGTGCTCAGAAATCACCCTTGGCAGGCACAGGGGACCATATGGGATGCCGGAATTTGAACCAATGATCTTCTGCATGAAAGGCAACCACCTTACCTCCATGCTATCTCTCCGGTCCCAAGGGCCCAGATACTTTGCACTTAGTGATCATTCCTGATAGTGCTCGGGGATCCAATGAGTTGCCAGGGATTAAAATCTGGATCAGTCATGTGCCAAGCAAGCTTCCTGCCTGCTTATTACTTAGGCCCAACAGCCTTTCATCTTTTTATATTACATTTTCTTTTAATCCCTTGTATGATCAAATGTTTTGTTTTGTTTTGTTTTGGTCCACACCGGGAGACGCTCAGGGGATACTTCTGGCTATGTGCTCAGAAATCTCTCCTGGCTCAGGGGACCATAAGGGATCCCAGGGATGGAAGTGTGGTCTGTCCTAGACTAGCAAGGGCAAGGCAGACGCCTTACCACTTGCGTCACTTCTCCAGCCCCAAATCTTGTTTTTGGTTTTTGTTTTTACAACATTTTTACTCATGTTCATTTTGTATGAAAGAAAGTTTAAATTCACTGGAAGTCCTAAGGTTAACTTCTATCCATCATTTAGTCTTAATTTTAATTCCACTTTTTGAGAATATCTTTTTCAAATGAACTCCTTGAGCACATTTACAATTTAGTAACTAAACCTCATAATCATTTTCAAAACTTGGTTTTTCATCAAATATATCACCATAACTATTTTGATCACTTTTACAGTGTGTATTGTAGAAACTAAATTTAAATGGAGCAAGGATATTTTAAACATGTATTACTATATTTTTATGTACTGAGATATTTGTAAAAACTGAAATGTTTTTATAGCCTATTATAGATTCTTCTACCGTAGATGATTTCAAAGTACTAAATAATTACCATTATATTTATGTAGAAATTTTAGCTTCAAAATATAACTAATAGGTTTTTCTCTCACCTAATTGTTAAAATTGACCAAAATGACCATCAATTGTTTTTCTTTTTTGATATAATCATTTGAAAAAGTAATACATGTAATAATAGTTGAGATAAAATATCTTGAAATATATTCAAATTGTATTACAATTGCATTATTATTTTAAACAGGTATTATTTACTTCATTTTATATTAGCATTTGTATTCATGTATACTAAATAATTATGAAAAAGTAATTATACTCCAATCATGAACTTCATGCAATTTTAATAAAGCATGCTTCAATAAATAGCAGTTGGAGTAGGAGTGTTAACAAGAGGTAGGGCATTTACCTAGCATGTGGCTGACCAAGACCAATGCGGGTTTAATTCCCAGCATCCCATATGGTACCCTGAGCCAGGAGCAATTTCTGAACCCAGAGCCAAGAGTAATTCCTGAGCATAGCTGAGTGTGGCCCAATAAATAAACAAAAATAAACAAATAAATAACATATTTATGTTTTGCTCCATTTGCTCCAGTATGTTTTGCTCCATCAACTAGATTAAGTAATATATGAATGTATTTATTCCTATGCATATTAACTGTTTCTAGGGAAATTACGTCTGTATTTATTTAGATATATCACATATTCCTCTATTAACACAGTAGACAGATAAAGGTTTGCTAAAGTATTTGTATAAGTGCAATAAATCACAAACTTCCTTTTTGAATAAGACAAAGAAATAAGAAAATAAATGCATATCTTTGACATATTACTAGGCTAAAATATTTTCTGCTAAAAAACCCAGGAATTGATCTACAATGAAAATGTGATACACTCAAAAAAGTGGAAGAAATTAAATTACTCAATAGCTGTTATTTTAATATATATTTCTGAAAGCTGAGAGCCTTAAATGACTAAATTCTGAAACTGATGAAAAAAACTTCACCAATTAATCAAAGTCTCATTTTTTCCGCACTGAGAAACTGTCAAAATGTTTTTGAAAACACATGTCAGAAAAAACATATGCACAATTATGAATTTGAATATTGTGAGTTCATAAGTGTCTAGAATCTGGAAGTGTTAGTCATTTTCTGTATTCAAACTGAGGGAAGAATTGAGTTTATAACAATGTCTAAAGTATCATCAATATGAACTAATTAAACATAGCATGTGTTCAGGCCTCCTTCTGAATCGAGTGTTCATGTTGCTATGGAGTTTTAACAAATATTACTGGCCTTCAAATAATTTGGATTGAAATTGAGGAACAGAACAAATACAAATGAATTATTAATAATATTTTACAATCTAACATATATGGCATTTACTGGCAGCATAAATATAGTGTGACTGCATACGTCAGATTCCTGACTGGAGAAAATTGTGTGTGTCTACTTTGAATTATTTGACACTAGTTTGTTGTTGCTGTTTTCTTTATTTTATTCAAGCAACTTTTATTTTATTAAAGATCCCTGATTTATAAGATTATTCATAGTTGCATTTTAGACATACAGAAGTTCCAGCACCAATCCAACACCTGTATCAACTTCCCTCCATCAATGTTCTCAAGTTTACTCCCACTATTTTTTTTCTTTTTTTTTCCTTTTAATAGTTTTTTATTTTGACCAAAGTGGATTACATGTCTTTCACATTAGTATTTTAGGTACATAGTGACATTAAACAGGGGTATCCTCACCACCAATGTTGTCCTCCCTCCACCTCTGTTCCCAGCATGCATCCCATATACTCCTCCTTTACCCCTAACCCCTGGCTGGTAGTGTGAATGGTCCCATCTGTGTCTAGCTTGTTGTAGATTGGGTATCGCTTATGTTGTTGTTGGCTTTGGATTTGGTACCTAAGTCTGATCATTTTTTTATTTCAATTCAATGTTCATACAACTATTCGATCTTGGTGCCCTCCACTATTTCCTCCTCAATTTGTGAGGTGGAACAAGGTGTACTCCCACTATTTTTAAAACATTTAAGCTATATAGAATTTCTTATATGGGGGGCCGGGCGGTGGCGCTGGAGGTAAGGTGCCTGTGCTAACCTAGGGCGGACCGCGGTTCGATCCCCCGGTTCCCATATGGTCCCCTGTGCCTGCCAGGAGCGACTTCTGAGCGAATAGCCAGGAGTAACCCTGAGTGTCACCGGGTGTGACCCAAAAACCAAAAAAAAAAAAAAAAAAAAAAAAGAATTTCTTACATGGGTAGAATTAAGAAAATGGTAGGGCATTTCACTTTTGGAGAGAAATACCTTTAGCTATTTAGTTAGATACTTATATATTTATAATACATGTAAATTTAACTCAAAATTACATTTAAGTCAAACAACGTAGTCTGAATCTAGCTAACTAGAAACGTTCTCACACAAACTAGACATTTATACACAGATACATTCATCTCAGAATTCATTTTACAGAAATAACTAATCTATTCAATGCTGAATAGTATTTAAAAACAAATGGTTGCATGTCTTCATCATCATATAATTGACCTCTAGCTACCAATACCAAGCTTAATGGTAGAGTATCATGGTATATAGATATCATGATATTCATTATATATGATATATTACATAAAATTCAAAATTTAAAATGCAATTTCTAGTTAATGTGTAGAATTTTGTAGCATCAAATAGGAAAAGTAAAAGCAGAGTAACTCAGGATTCACAATGTTTTAATTTTGAACTATCTATAAGGATAAAATTAGCATTAAAGTTCATAATATCATGCATAATCTTTAACAATAGATGAATTAGCTTTTATAACTCTACTTTTTGCTAATCTTTTTTGGGGGGAGTCAAGGATCGCAAAGAGTTGTCAGAAATATGAAGGGTGGCCAGAGCAATGGCACAAGCGGTAGGGTGCTTACCTTGCACGCACTAACCTAGAACAGACCATGGTTCCATTCCCCAGTTTCCCATATGGTCCTCCAAGCCAGGAGCAATTTCTGAGAGCATAGCCAGGAGCAAAGGCTGAGCGGCACTGGGTGTGGCCCCAAAACCAAAATAGAAAAAAAAAATGTGAAGTAAAGAAAAGAAAAGAAATATGAAGGGTCCTTTATTTCCAGGTAATTTAGATAGTACTTATTTGCATCTCTGGTGACAGGAATAACCAGACTACATGAATTGTGCTCCAAGCCTACCAGGTTCTCATCAAGTGATACTCAGTTCTGAGATACTAAAGTTCTGGGATTGAATCAGGGTCAGTCACTTGAGAAGCATAGGTCCTTACCCCTATGCTACATATCTATTTATTCACATCTAAGTATAGTAGAGTAGGACCTGGTCCTTTGGTAAGTGTATGACTTATAGGCATGAGGCTTTATGGTCCATCATCGAATGAGCAGTGATGCACTATGGCCCTATGCAATACTGTTGGTACCAACCTTTGTGAACCCAGATATAAATAATTTATTTCACAGAGTTATTGTGAATTAAATAATTAAAATATAATAAATAAGTGTTTAGAATAGCACTTTGCAAATAACCAGCAAAAATTCAATATTTATATTTTGTAAATAAGGAACTTGTAAATGAAATGGTACAAATAATTTGAAAAGATGTTAACTTTCAGATTACATAATATGGAACTTGTTGGACTGGAGATTTAACCCAATGATGTAGTTACAGGAGTTTTGTTGTTGTTGTTGTTGTTGTTGTTGTTGTTTTTGTGGTTTTTGGGTCACACCCAGCAGCTCTCAGGGGTTACTCCTGGCTCCATGCTCAGAAATTGCTCCTGGCAGCCACGGGGGACCATATGGGGCACCGGGATTCAAACCGATGAATTACACGATTTAAATTATTATTCTTTGTAGTAAATATATTGGATCTGGATTTTAGCCTATATTTTTTACCACCTCTAACTCCCTCACATTATTCATGCATTTAAAATTTAACAATCCTGTGCTCTATGTCAGATAAATGGTTGAAAATAAAGATGTTAAAATAGTACAATCTTTTTAATTTCCAGCACCAATCATGGCTCTCAAGCATTATTTGATCTAACAAAGTAGACAAAATGAAGTATATTAAACATGCCTGTAGCTATCAACAAATAGCAAATAATAAGTATTATAAGCTTCTATAAAATTATTATTAAAAATAATGTTGAATGTAGTTGAAACAGAGAAGAGAATGTCCAAGTAATACCTTTCAGCCCCCAGTATCAACAAAATTTCTAAAATTACCTCTAAGCTTTAAAATATGACAAAACAGCATGGAAAATATAAAATTAATGTGAAATTGAGATATGACTGTAATGCTTTACTAACTATGCTAACTACATTAGTTTGCTGACTTTTTAAAATTTTTTGCCTATATAAGCTAGGTAAACATTCCACCTCACCAAGTTAAAGGAAAAATTGGAATATTTCTGAATTATTTTATTTTTTAATTAACTCTGAATAAATTGGAATATTTATTTTATTATTCTGAATTGTGATTTAGAATCACAAATTGAATAGAGAGAAGCACACCTTTTTATTTTTAAGATTGCTTTGAATCTTTGAAGGTGGAAATTATTATTTCATAAAAATTTCAACAAAATTTGGGTTGTCTATAAAATATATAATAGATATTAAAGGGACTCATTGAGTATGCATAGTACTTCAATAAGAATTACCATTTTTACTAAATTAATCCTTTCAGTATATAAACACAATATATGTTCCAATTTCCATGATTCTTCTTTATTTTAGTAGTTTCTTTTTTATTTTGAATGGTAGGCCACATATGTCAATACTCAGGGGTTATTTCTTGCTATGTGCACAGAGACCATTCCTGGCATTAGTTGGGGAATCATATAAGATGTTCGAGATTGAATCACAGTTGACCATGTACAAGACAAGCACCTTTCTCCCTGTATTATCTCTTTGGTCAGTGATTGACAGGACTTTACTTGAGGTACATATTCATATTTTAACATTAGTGTCCTCTCAATGAATTAAATACTTAAGATTAAATTATTGTTATAATTCTGCTACAGCTGTCTGTATTCAGAGATCACTACTGCTAGTTTAAGGGACCATATAAAAGGCTGATGACCAAATCCAGGGGGCCAAATTAAAGGCAAAATCCTAAATGCTATACTATTGCTAAGCCACTAAAGGATTTTTGTATGTGTGTTCTACCTATATTGTAAGCTTATCTAGGTTGCTGATTCTAATTTTTTTTATGAGTCACACCTGGTGACGCTCAGGTTTTACTCCTGACTTTGCTATAATAGGGGTCCTCAAACTTTTTAAACAGGGAACCAGTTCACTGTCCCTCAGACCATTGGAGGGCCAGACTATAGCAAAAACAAAAATTATGAACAAATTCCTATGCACACTGCATACATCTTATTTTGATGTGAAGAAACAAAACGGGAACAAATACAATATGTGACCCGTGGGCCGTAGTTTGAGGGTCACTGCTAGGATATCACTCCTGGCAGGCATTGGGGACCATATGGGATGCTGGGATCGGCTGTTTGCAAGGCAAACACCCTACTGCTATGCTATCTCTCCGGTTCCCCATGATACTAATTTCTATCTTAAAGTGTTTAGTTTATCTTAATAACTGGAGAAGGATAATGTAGAAACCAAGAAAGCAATGAGTAAAGAAAAATAATAATAGATTCAAGTAAATCATTTTAAATATTATAAGGGTTATGAATATATAAGCTAGAGAGCTATATTTTTTTAGATCATACATAATGAAATATCAAAAGACATGATGTCTGTTAGCCTAAACCACATCTTATATAAGCATGCAAATCACTGTAACTTGTTTATTTTTAGTGCAGTTGGGGGATTTACAGATATATTATCATCTTATTTATATGTTAATATATTATTTTAATTGCACTCTGAATAAAAGTTGTAAGGAAAACTGAATTAGATATATCATTCCAGAATTAGATATATCATTCCATATAGTTAAAAAATAAATGTTCTGTAGGCTAAAATAATAGACATGGCAATAATTTCTTTATAATTACAGAAATTTTAATATCATTTTTCCATAGTGTTCAATAGAGTTAATTCAATACTTTTTGGCTCTGATAACTATCCCATAAGAATTTGTTGCCAACTTGAATTTCATAGATGAAAACAAAAGCAAACCTGAGAGTTTCTAGGCAACATTTGTTTAATGTGTTTCCTCCTTGTAGTTCTCTTTGATAATACATATGTATTGGGAAGATATGTTTCTCTTTTTGTCCCCCCAAAAATGTTTGAAGTTTTCTATATTTTACTTGACTAATTTCTGAGATATTTATTTTTTAATATATGACATTCTGACAGGAAAATAAAGATGATAACCACAAATAATAAAGGTGACAATGACAAAGGGACAAATAATATACAGGACACTATAAGAGTCATCACTTTTTTGTCTATGTTTGACTGTGAGACTTGAGAGACCTTCATAGCCTCGAGGAGTACATAAAACCAAAAATGGTTCCAGAAACAAAATAACTGTAGGTAATGATAGACAAATACATAAACATATGTGTTTTTTAACTTTATTTAAAATAAATTTATCAAATAATTGACAACAATACACTGTGTCCAGATAAGATAGAGCAAAGTTATTTTTAAAAGAATAAAAAAAGAAAAAAATAACAAAAAAAATTTCAAAAGAAAGAAGAAAAGATTGGAATAGCAAGCACATTTATGAAAATTATTGTAGCTCCATGAAGTCATTAATACTGTGACAGAAATTTTATTAAGCTTTTGTTGTTAGCGATCCATCTGTCATCCTGTAGAGATGACAGTGTCAAACAAATGAAGTTTTCTAGAAATTCAAAGCATTATGACTGAAACTGTGGTTTTTAGGTGCATGCTCTCAGCTGCCATGTCTCCAGAAGAAACATTCTGGGGGTGATGGTGTCTGCAATTGCTCCAAAAAGCCCTGATGATATTAGCCCAACTACTTGCATGCATAAAATTTGGTCAAATATGTTCCCTGAAGAGAATGTAGAGGGGTGGTGAGGCAGAGCCACCAGAGAAATGTCTGAGTGACAGATACAGCAGGTTTGGCTTTAGTAGGGCGGTGCCTTGGCCTGGTCTCATCTCCTGAGATTTCAGATTTCAGCTGTGTGGCTAGTGTATCCATGACTTTTATGGGATGGTTTACATCTCTTTCAATAAAATTGTGAGTCTATGGAGCTGGCCTGGTGTGACTATGGCAAATGCAGTTGTTGCATTTGGTTTCTGTTTACATACTCTAGAATCTATTTTATACCACTTTTGATACTTCCCATTCTCAATTGATGTCATTCTATATACTAGAAATTATTGAAAACATCCAGTACTTGCCATTGTCTTTCTGATCTATTTTACTTAACAATTTATTTTCATTTTCATTCAAGTTTCAGTGAATTACATAGTTTTTTGTTTTGTTTTGTTTTGTTTTTGCTTTTGGGACCACACCCTGTGACACTCAGGAGTTATTCCTGGCTATGCATTCAGAAATCGCTCTTGACTCAGAGGACCATATGTGACAAGGGGAGATCAAACCAAGGTCAGTCCTAGATCAGCTGTGTGTAAGGCAAATGACCTTCCGCTGTGCTATCGCTTTGCCCTATATGGATTTATTTTTTTTATTATTTAAATTTCTTATTTTAAACACTGTGGTTTACAAAGTTGATCATAACATAGTTATTTCTGGCATTCAATGTTCCAACACCAGCCCCACCATAAGTAAATCATTCCTTCACAACTATCTCCAGTTTCTTAACTCCATAACTTTTCCTTGGAAATATGAATAATTTACTTACTATTGCTTACTACATCTCAATTGTAATGGATTTATTGAAAAGGCCATTAAAAGAGAAGTTATTAAAATTGTCATATCTCACAATGGTATTAAATTACTGAATGTTTACTAACATGCTTTTAGCTAGTAGAGCACTCACTCTATTGATCTTTGTTTGCTGAGCTAAGTGGTTTCTTTGAAAATTTCACATCTAATTATGTGCATTTTATTTTGAGTGTCAGTACTTAAAATATGGAAGTTTTGCTTCAGGACTTCAAGGATTTGTGGAGACAAGTTGATGGGCTGACATGGCAAATGCTGTGTGTTGTTAGTAAAGCTGCCTACGAAAGTATAGACATGGGAGAAGGGGGAAAGGCTACTCATTCTGACTCCAGAAAGATTCCAGAGATCTGAACACCAAAAACCAGCATACTGAGCATAGGTTGTGACACAAGTATATTCATGGATTTTTGTGGTTTGGTTGGCCTCTCTTTTAAGAGTTAACTGAGTCTATGATACTAACATACTTGTTTACTCCCTGTGGTTGCTTAGTATTCCACTGAGTATTCTACAATTCCACAAGTTAGTATTAAACAATTTAATATTTAATTTCTCTATTATTGAATGTCTGGGCTATTTTGTGTGTGTGTGTGTGTGTGTTGTTTTTTGGGTCACACCCGGCAGTGCTCAGGGGTTACTCCTGGCTCCATGCTCAGAAATTGCTCCAGGCAGGCACGGAGGACCATATGGGGCACCGGGATTCGAACTGATGACCTTTTGCATGAAAGGCAAACGCCTTACCTCCATGCTATCTCCCGGGCCACTGAATGTCTGGGCTATTTACATTCAGGAAATAATACAAAATTCAATAATGAACATAAGTATATCTAAATACCTTGCAATTATTCTTTTCCTTTTTGGGCATAAATATCAAATTAAGTCAAATGGTAGCTTTGTTCTCAAATTTTTGAGGAATATCCATTCAATTAAGTACTTGGGCATTAACTTGGTAGCTCATATGACAGTCTACATTTAATTTTTTTTAAAAAAGCTACATATTTTTCATTTGGAGAGGGACTAACTCTCTTTGTGCTTTTACATTATTTTTTTGTTTGTTTGTTTTTTCAAATTGAATTTTCTCTTTTACCATGCATCTATTTGGATGTGTTTTGCTTGTATCCTTCTGATTTTTATGGATTTGGGTTCTAATAAAATGTCTGACATTATCTGTGGAGAGAAAATGAACCAGTTATGGGTGTTAATCAAGTATCTGTGCTTATAAATAATATCCCTAGTTATGACACTAACCTTGAGCAAGCCTGAGAATCAATAAGATGATTTGTAGTCATTAGTGATTGGCAATCTTAAATTTTCCAGTCCTGAAGACAGTGCCTATCTCTAGAAAGCTATAACATAGATTCTTCTGGAAGAAAGAAGAGTTATTATGTCCATATTCTGACAAATCATATACTTATTCACCTTTCAGAAAGCAATCTGAATGACCAACGGTCATTAAGGAATCATTAAGCAATGAGACCTTCTTGAAGGCTGATTATAATGGAGGATATCAGATTATAGATTATAGAGCTACTGAGCATATTTAATTGTAATGTTAAAATCTACTTGTATGCCAGGATTTTTTAGTCTTGATAATTATCAATCTTTGGGAGCTCATCTACTTTCTAAAGGGTTATGACAATCTCAAATATATGCCCTTAATCTGTGTATAATAAGTACCAAATGTATATGCTGTCAACTAATGAACAGTAGATTGTGAGAGGTCAATGACATCTGATGCAAAATCTGATCTGAATTTATGCTCTAATTTAGAGTATACATCTAAATTAGAGTATAAATAAATAAATAAAAGTATTTATACTCTAATTTAGAGTATAATCTTAGAGTCTAAGATTTCTTGTCTGACTTACAGGTTTTTAAGTAAGTATAGGTTGATAAGAGAATTAACGGATATCAGAATGTTAGGTTTCCATACACCTTACCCCTCCGGCCTCCCTCAAAACTGCTAAATGCCAGGGTAAAGAATTCCACAATTTAAAAGTCACTTTGGATTCATTGTTATTAATAATGTGTCAGTTTTCTTTATTCATCAACATGTATCTTTGCTATTTAAAAATCAATTAAAACAAAGATTTTAAAAATTATTTTTAGTTTGAGTTTTAGTCATATATTTTAACACCAATTTCATCATAAATGCCAACTTTCATCACCAGTGTTTGCTTATGCCATCATACCTCAGCCTCACACTCCTTCCTGACATTTTGGAAAACATTACAAAGTTATGAGGCTGCATTTTAGAACTCATGTTTTCAGCCAATGTTTTTGAAACTGTTCTTTGGATGTATAACATTCTCCCATACCACCTATATAACTGAAGTTTTGCCACCTATTCCTCTTATTTCCTTTTTACACCTTCTTCTTTCTTTCCTTTATTTCTTTTCTTCATTATCTTTCTCCATTTTTTTAGGCACTGTGGTCATGGATAATCTAGTCATCTCCACCAACTACATTACATTTTCTTATCTAGTTATTATATACCACAGATAAATTAGATAATTCTATATTTTTCTTTCATCTTTTGATATTCTTCACTCAACATAATATCCTCCAATCCCAATCAGGTTGTAACACATTTCATGATTTTATCATTCCTAATAGCTGTATTCCTGACCACTATGTATAAACATTACTTCTTCATAATCATTCTTTCATCTATTGTTAAAAACCTAGGTTGATTCCATCTTAGCTATTGTACTCATAGTATCATTGAATGATGGCATGCAAATGTCCTTTGCAATGATTATATTAAAGTCCTTTTGATTGATTCCTAAGGGTGAAATTGTTGGATCATATGGGGTGCAGGGGTGAAACAGACAACCTTTCCACTAGCAGTTGATGAGAATTCCTTTTTCAAAACATACCCATTATAATGTATGATTTCTACTATATTTTGATATGTTCTATTCTCACTGTTGTGAGATGGTATCTCATTGTTGTCCTGATCTGTATTTCCCTAATGATAAGTAATGGTGAGCAAGTTTTCATGTGCCTATTGGTAATCTGTCTTTCCTTCTCTAAAAAGCATCTTTATTATCTCTTCCCATTTTTGGATAGGGTTTATAAAATTGTTTTTGTTGATGATTGCTGTTACTTTACAAGTCCTGCGCATTAAGACCTTTACAGAAGTGTCGAATGCAAATATGTAAAAATGTAAAAAAAAAATGTAAGTTTTAGCCCATGTTTGTTTTACAATGAAGAAATTTCTAAACTTGATGTAGTTTTTTTAATATTGTTGATTTGTCAGTAGTATCATATTGTTGAAGAGACTTATGAGGTACTAATCTTGGAGCTTTTTGCCTATATTTTTATCAGTGTATTTTATAGGTTCCTAGTGGATCTTTAGGTTTTTGATTCACTTTAAGTTTACTCTTCTGTAAGATATTAATTTATGTTTCATATACACCGATATCCATCCAGTTTACCCAGAATCAGTTATTGAAGAGGATAATTATTTAACAGTATCAATTTTCCCAATCCATTATTATGAAATATTTCTCCATTTCCTCACATCATCATCACTTTCTTCTTCTTTTATTCATTAATTTGTAAGTGATTTAAGCTTATTATGGTATAGAACTGCCACACCATTTGTTAAGTTGAATCTTAGATACTTGATGCTCTTGAATACTATGCTATATAGTTTTTAATTATCTTATTTTAATTTTTAATAATATTTTTAGTTAAGCACCATGATTACAAACATGTTTGTAGTTGTGTTTCAGTCATAACACCCCCTCACCGGTGCAACTTTCCCACCACCAATGCCCCCCATCATCCTCCTCCCCAAAACCCTGCCTTGTATTCCAAACAGACATTCTACTTCTCTCACTCACTTCCATTTTAATGATAGTTTTTTTTTGTTTTTTGTTTTTGTTTTTGTTTTGTTGTTGTTGTTTTGTGGTTTTTGGGTCACACCCGGCAGTGCTCAGGGGTTACTCCTGGCTCCATGCTCAGAAATTGCTCCTGGCAGGCACGGGGGACCATATGGGGCACCGGGATTCGAACTGATGACCTTTTGCATGAAAGGCAAACGCCTTACCTCCATGCTATCTCCCGGGCCCTTTAATGATAGTTTTTAGTGTAGTTTTTCTTCTAACTGCACTTACCACTCTTTGTGGTAAGTTTCTATAGATAGACTGTTTGATCTCATTCTTTTCTAGATCATGCTTTGTACTTAAGAATGCAACCTATGGGAGCCGGGTGGTGGCTCTAAAGGTAAGGTGCCTACCTTGCCTGCGCTAGCCTTGGATGGACTTCGGTTCGATCCCCTGGTGTCCCATATGGTCTCCCAAGCCAGGAGCAACTTCTGAGCGCATAGCCAGGAGTAACCCCTGAGCGTTACTGTGTGTGGCCTAAAACAAAACAAAACAAAACAAAAAGAATGCAACCTATTATTGTGTATTGACGTTAAAGTTGGCTAATTACTGTGTTAGCTTATTATTTCCTGGAGCTTTTTATGAATATTACTTAGATCTTTATGCATATCATCTGCAAATTGTAATCATTTGACTTTTCTAAATTGTACCTCTCTGATTTGCTTTATTGCATGATTACTGGAAGTTCTATTACTATATTGTATAAAAGTGGAGATAGTGAACATCCTTGCCTTTTTTTTAGACATCAGAGGTAATGGTTTCAGTTTTTCATTAATAAGAATAATACTAACTCCCCGTATCCACACCAGTACTAGTTGTTCTTACTTGCTACTGGTAGTAATGACTGGCTCTGACTTTTCAGAAAACAATGTGAATATTCCAAACCAAAACAAAGCAAAACAAAAATATTAGAAATTTACTATCTGTCCTAACAATACTGTTCCTGGAAATATGCAACTTTTAGGACTATTGTCCATTTTGCCTTAACTTGTGAAATCCTTTGTCTCTTCATTAATCTTGAAAGATTGTGGGCACTGTGATTTGAATGTTAGTTTTGAAATTATCTGAGATCTTTTGTTGTTTTGTTGTTTATCTTGGTTTTGGGGCATATTCTCCAGCACTCAGGGTTACTCCTGGCTCTGCACTCAACGATCTCTCCTGGCAGGTTTGGGGGACCATATTGGATGCTGGAGATCAGACCCATGCCAGCCTTATGCAGGGAAAATACCCTAACAACTGTGCTATCACTCCAACCCCATTGTTTAAGTCTTAAATGTTTATTTAGATTTCAGAAAACTGTTATTCTCTACAATCTGTTGATCTAACAAGGTCAGTAACCTATTATGTTCCAGCTTACATACTGGTAGATAGTTAATGGCCCTGTTTGCTTTGAGTATGATTATGGAGATACTTGACACAAAATAGCAAAACAAGAAACACTTAAGAGTGTTTGCACAGGTGATGTTGTCCCACAATTGCTAACACAGCTGCACGTTTAGCTCCCTTAAGTGGCAGACAGCAGTGGGGAATAGTTCAGGTTCACAGAGTCAGATAAACTGACACATAAGCAGAGGTAACAGGGCAGCCAGTGTCATATTTTTTGACACATGTATATGACAAAAGAGGCCAGGGTCGTCAGCATTATCTTTATCTTTGTATTTGGTCAAAGCTCTTGACACTGAAGATGAGTTTATCAGGTTAATTTCACTGATGCTTGGATCATATTTTGGTATATATTTATCATAATTGTAGAAAACATAAACACATTTTCTCTATTTGCTCTCTTAGCCTTGCCCACTTTCAATGAAACTGCTAATCTAGTTAATATTTCCAAGCTACTTATTATTTCATATTTATCCCTTCTTTTAGTCATATTTCATGCAACCTAAGAGTGTTACTATCAAGATCCTATTAATTTGCTTTCAAATAATCTAGAATTCTATAGATGTACTATTTTGATTTACTTCCACAAATTCATTTACATAGTCAGCATTTTTCAATAGAAGGCAGCATTTCACATTTATTCTGCTTTGTGGTTATATATCTCAACCAAAATATACCAAGTATTCTGAAATTCAGCTCAATGCAGGTAAGACATCAAGGGAAAAGTACACATATACATTTCAATGGAAATGAGAAATTTATTGTGATATTATTTTGTTTCTGAGAGATTACTTCTTCTTTGAAGTAAATAAATGATATTTAACCAGTAGTTGTGTTGAAAACAAAATAAATATTAGAGAAGAGTGAGTCAGCTTTAGCTAAATGAAACAATAACAGAGAGCTGTGTTTAAGACATTAGTATAATTGACTATAATGGAAAAACTATGCCAACAAGGCTTAAATTTTCTCCAAACAGCATAAGGAACCAATTTGGGATGATTGAAACTAAAGCAGTGTTCTCTATATGACATAATTTTTAAAAGTTTATTTTGGTTCTGATTGCCTTTGTGAGAAACTCTAAAATATTTGATTTACAAGGCTTTTTATATTTCATCAGTAGGTCTCACTGTGATGAAAGTGTTCTGAATTCCAATGATCATTTAGTCAGGAAGATAAACTCTTTATCTGTGTCTTAGAATTGAAGATATAGAACCATAGATAAGACATATGCAGTAGAGTTAACATGAAATCTATCCTTGGAGCTGAATATGTTTCCCTGGTTCCATCAGAAGTGATTACTAAGAAGAGTCAGGAGTAAGCCCAAAGCCCTACAAGATGTAACCCTAACAATAAAACAAACAAGAAGAAAATAAACAACCATGTACCTTATTTCCTGTCAGTCATATGCTCTCTTTCAACCCATTATTTTTTTGGTCATTTGGGACAAACCTGGAAATATTCAGGAGTTACTTCCTCGTTCTGCACTCAGGAATCAATCCTGGTGGGTTCAGGGGACCATATGGGATGCCAGGAATCTAATCTGGGATCAGCCATGTGCAAGTCAAGTGCACTACCTTGCCTTGTAAATCTTGGCTTCTGCTCTGACCTATCTGGACCTATCTTTAAGTAACCCTAGCTCTATATACTGGAATCCAAACCTAATGCAAAGTACATAGCAAATATTCAAGAAATAATAAGTATGATGATACTTTTATTAATTATGAGCTTCAAAATATCTTGTCTAATATTTTCAATATTTGTGCAATAAGTCCTTGACTTTATTGCAATAAAGGATTGTTTAAGCTCTTCATGGTTGTATATTGTTCCAAATATTTCACTGTATTACATCAACCACTTTGTAAAATGTCATGACTATTCCTATACAGATTGCATTAAATCTGTACAAAGTTTTGTTCAGTATTGCCACTTTAATGAGGCTGATCCTCCCAAACCATAAGCAAAGTTTATGTCTCCATTTCCTTGTGTCTTCTTTAATTTTTTTGAAGCAGAGCTTTGCACATTCCTTTGTACAGGTCTTTAGCCTCTTTATTTAATTTAACTCTGAGGTACGTGATTTTCTGAGGCATTGTTTTCAAATGTCTTTTTCTTCACTTTCATTATATGTATACAGAAAAGCCATGAACTTTTGCATATTATTTTTGTAGCCTGACAAATTATATACAAATCTATTGTTTTTAGAAACTTTTTGGTACAGTCCTTATGATTTTCTAAATATAGTATCAAATCAACTGCAAACTATGAGAGCTTCTCTTCTTCCTTTCTTATCTGGATGTACTTTATATATTTTCTTGCCTGATTTAGATGGCAAGTATCTCAAGTACCATGGTGATTAGGAGTGGTGAGAGGGAACAAACTTGTCTTGTTCCTGAACTTAGAGAAAAGGCTTTTAGTTTCCCCTCACTGAGTATATTTGCCATGGGCTTGTGGTAAATGGCCTTGACTATATTGAGTGAAATTCTTTCCATTTTCACCTTGTTGAGAGTTTTTATTATGAACTTGTCAAATACTCTCACTGATTCTATTGATATGTTCATATGATTTTTGTTTTTTTTTCTATTTCTTTATATGGTGTATCATATTGATTTGCTTGCATGTTAAGCCATCCTAACATCTTTGGAATGAATCCTATTTGGTAATGGTACACAGGCACACCAGGAAACTCTTAGTACCTATTCCTGGTTCTGTGCTCAGAAATCACAGCTGACAGGCTCATGGCCCATATAGGTTTCCCGTATTTGAACCTGGGTTGGCCACATGTAAGGCAAATGGCTTATCTGCTATGCTATCACTCCAGCTCCAAAACCCCTTTTGAATTCTATTTGCTAGTATTTTCTTGAGAATATTTTGCTTCTGTGTTCATCAGGTTACTGGTCTCTCTCTCTCTCTCTCTCTCTCTCTCTCTCTCTCTCTCTCTCTCTCCTATGTATATCAAGATGATGATAGTTTCTTAGAAAATAATTGGGAGTTTTTCTGTTTTTTTCAATTTCCTAAAATATGTTGAAGGGGATTGACATTAGGTCTTCTTTAAATGTTTGAAAGAATTCACTGGTGAATCCCTCTGTTCCTACACTTTTTTTTATGGGGTGGGGAGAAACCTTTGGATTATCATTTCAATTGACTTAATCATGATAGGTGAGGTTCGCGGCGTTCTGGGGACCCTGGCCAGCGGGGGGTGAATGCCACTATGAGTTCGTGAGTTTCCTGAAGCCGGCCCAACCCAAAATATCTACAGAAAAATCCAAATTGGTTAGAAAGAGTGACCCAAGTCTGAATTCCGATCAAGGGTGAGTGTATTAGGCATTAGCAAGCACTTATATACTTTTCACACAAAGGGAGGCAGATCTTGAAGACTACTGGTTACAATGAAAAGTTTTTTGTCCAGTTACATTTCAAATACAGGTACATCACCAAAAATGGACAAAGGCATTTTACATTTAACTACTGGGCAGCTAGGCATTGGTTGATTCAAACAGATCTCTCTATCAATCATATACTTGCTATGGATACTTAGCCAAGAAAGGAAAGGGGATAGAGTTACATTTTTATCAAGGACTTTTGGAAAAGCACAGCCTACAGGTGGCAAGGAGAAAAGAGAAAATAGACATAATTTGGTGGATGATCCCAAACAATCTCCAACTAGCAGGGGTTAGAGATATAAGAAAAATGCTATTTGCACCCTGCCCCCAGCTTCATGGCCCAGAAGTTAGCACAAGGGGCTAGTTTTTGTAGCAATGTTTCCTTTATGCTCAGGGTTAAAACCTGCCAGCAGTCACGTAAGCAACTCAGTGGAACTTTTCCACAGAGAGAGGCTATGGTTGATGGCATCCATGATGTATGTGCAGACTAGAGCAGTCTCCCACATCTCCCCCTTCTCTGTATAATAAAAAACATGAGCAAAAGCTTGGGTGGAGGGTCTGTTTTAGGTTATCTGGTAGGCGTCCAGATCTGGATGTGACAAAATATGAAGTCACGTTTGCCCCCAGATACTGGCACGAGGCTGTTCCCATCTGACACATCTCCACAGCCGAGAGCAGAGTGAACAGCGATGTTCAGCTAAACGCTCAAAATTCACAAAGCTTAAAGGTTGGGAGGTAGGTCTGTCGTTGGTTTCACCATCTTCAGGGTCATGTTGGGAGAGCTGCTGATAGTGGATTTGCACAGAGCGTTTGGTAGCCTCATCAACCTGAGTTTTAACAAAATTCGTGAGGCAGCGGAATGCCCATGGGCCAAAGGAAATCAGCAGTATAAAGCCAATAAAGGGACCTAAGAGACTGGGTAGCAGTTTGGTTAGCATTGGGGAAGTTGAAAACCAATTCTGATACCAAGATTCATCCTTTTCTCTCTGTCTCTGTCTGTTCTCAAGACTTTCCTCAACTCTTCTAATACTATCATCTACCAAGCCTAGTTTATCTTTAAAAAAGCAACATGCTTCCTTTAAGGCAACACAAACTCCCCCCTCCCTCAAAAAGGCAAGGTCCAATCCGTGGCGGTTTTGCAGGACCATTTCAGCCAAGGAGGCAACAGTTTCTCTAAGATGTTTAAGTCCTTGCTTAAGTTCTCGAATGTCCACATCTACAGCACGTTGGAGTTGATAGAAGGACTGAGAAGAGTGGACCAGGGAGTAGATACCAGTACCAGCGCCGGCAGCACCAAATCCAAGCAACACAGCAATGGTGATAGCAGTGACAGGTTCTCCTTTGTGGCGCAGCAGGGAGAAATTGGTAGTGGAGAAGAGGAGATCTTCTTTGGGGTGAACAGTGAGGTGAGGCAGCAGCAGAACCAGCACACAGTAGTCTTTGTGGACAAGAAAATTTTTAGGAACCAAGACAGGGGTTAAATCAGTAGAGCAGGCAAATTGGTACCATTGGGAGACAAAACATAGGTATCATTATGATCAACAACATAGGTTTGATTACAAACATCAATCAAAGGAAGGGGAGGGAGCATTGGGGTCCCAAAATACAAAGGCTAACACCCACATCCTGACCCAGAGTTATGCCTTGGCTAGGGCCAAGGTACCATGCGATGGAGGGTTGATAATGCAGAGGTATAGGATCACCCAAAACAGCAATTTCCTCATAGAATGGTGACTGGGATGAATAGCAGATCCAACAGCATTCATAGGCAGGGCCAGTAATGGTGGCTACTGAAGCAGTGATCATATCCAAAATAAGTTGTGAGGAGGACACGGGTTTGGAAGGCACGTAGATTGAAATACTATTAAAGCATTGGAGGAAAAGGAAATTGCAGGGGCCGAGGCAGGAGTGGCTGGCTGAGCTGAAGCTGCAGGGGCATGAATCCCTTAGGCAGAATTACTCAGAAGCATGTCCAGCAGGAATGGTGGGTGATATAGGACTACAGGAGGCTGTGAGAGGTCGGTCTATAAGGAGAAGGCTTGGTGGGAAGCAAAATGGTTACTTGCAAGGATCTTTTTACAATAAAAATTTTTTCATGAGTTTAACTTTCCATAAAAAAATAGGTGTTTGCTTAGTTTTGTGGGCTTGGTTTACAGGCAAAAGACACTAACAATTTATATTACACAAATTATTTCCAAATATTACAAGAATGCTTACTGATTTTTTTGTCAGACTTTAGACTTCAAAAGAACTTTATAAGTAATGAATGCCAATTTATCAAAAACATTTAAACTGAACCTTAATGATCTACTTAAACTTCTAAGTTATTAACTTGAAGCTAGATACTTCTTTCTTTTGCCATATATCCAAATCTTTTTTGCTTTAATTAGCACATAGCAGGAAGACTGGTGACTGCAAAATCCAAAATTTCTCCAGGAAAAATTTTATCCCTGATGGCCATTGAGAAATCTGGGGTTTACAGTCCCCTACACCCTCTGCCATGCTCTTAGGACAAAGCCAGTTTAACACATAATTTTTAACACATGATCTTAGTTGCAGGATGTCATAGTCGGTCAGCTGCTAGGAGACCAGACTTACAAAGTTGAGAACAAATTAATTAAAATCCTAAAAATGGATAAGGCTTTGAGAATTATATATATTATGAAATGTAGAGACACCAAATAAACAGACAAAACAAAACAACACTAAACACAACATTTTACACTTGTGGCCACTCTCATTCATCACAACACACACATGAACAGACAAAAGGATCGATCCAAAACTTAAATTAGAAAAGTTAACCCGGGTAAAATTAAACAAGCACTTTTAAATATTTAGCCAGTATGTTTATAAGAAAAAAAAGTTTTTGTAGAAAAAAAGTTTTGTAGAAAAACTTTTTCAGCTTTTAGAAGTACTTAATGCAGGTAGAGTGGAACTTTGCTGAAAATAAAAGCTTTAAGGTTTAGATTTAGCACAAAACATTTTTAAAACAATCCTAATTTGAAGTTTAAAATATTAAGTAAAATACTAAGCAGTTAAAATTCTTAAAGAAAAAGGTTAATGAGCACTGTAGAAGGAGTCTTCACTGTGAGTATGATATTATTTGCTGTAATTGAACAGGTTTTCTTTAAATTAGTTTTACAGTAGAACAGTAAGACAGCTGCAATAAAGCATTAAAATTTCAATGATTAAACACAAGAGCATAAACTATGACTATAAAAGGTATGAAAAAAACTGACTTTAAAAGCAAACAACTGTTATTACTTTGAAGACTTAAAATGAATAATTTGTAAAAAATATTATATACAAAATTAACAAAATGTTTAGATCATTATAAAATAGTTAAAGACACTTGATGTATATCCACACCCAGAGCTTAAGACCAAAATTATATTTGATACATGTTGTAACCTGCTTATAAAATTTAGTTACTTTCATAATATTAATTACTCATAAAATTAGCAATATTTTAACTGTATAAGAGTTATTTTTTATTTTAAAGCTATTTTTAAAATACAAAAATCAATATTAACATTTTTTATTAGAAAACAATGAGATGTACTAAATTTTGAATGAGAAGGAAAATACAAAATTTTATTTAATCAGTAGTGAAAAATTCAGTACTTCGTCAAATACTACTCAAAGCGTTTTAGGCAATGATTAAAATAAAAATAATGCATCTTAATAAATTCCAGCCATTAAAAGAACAAACCTAGCAAAGATAGTTAGATACATAATAATTTTTTGACTATGTAGGAGTTACTTTTTAAAATCCATTTTAAACTCTTTTCTGAATCCTACCACAAACCATGAACTGTACCTGGACAAGTAGGTATTTGAGAAAATGTTGGTAATATAGAAAAGATTCCTTATTAAAGCACCTCTTTGGTTACTATTAGTGACAGAAGTACGACCTTGCTCTAAAATTCCTGAGGGACTGTTATCTCACAGTTGCTTTTTCTGTCTAGAGAATATTTTAACTCTTTACAGACCTGAATTTAGAAAGTTCCCTAATTTTCAGTGTTTTAATAATTACTTTACCACTGAATGCATTAAGCTTAATTACACAATTGATATCAGAAAGGGCACACTTATGCTGCATGATTTATTTCACAAACTTCACAATTATTTGAGGCATTTTATTAGACACAACAAAAATCTGTGAT
>PVKC010002519.1:0-14776 GCA_004027635.1 Crocidura indochinensis
GAAGGAAGGAAGGAAGGAAGGAAGGAAGGAAGGAAGGAAGGAAGAAGGCATGGGAGCAACATAGGGCAAGGTTCAGGGGCTTGGGTTTGTCTATCCTAGAGAGTCAAACATATCTGTCAATTTCTAAATACAAGATTCAACTACTGAAGCCTGAGGATCCAATACACAATAATCACAATTTAAAATATGTCACTCAAGGAATCAGCCAGATGTTCGGTGAAGAACCTGGAGTAATGGTGAAGAGACGGGGTTAAAGAGCTGTGGGAGTAGAGAAGAGAACATTTATTCCTAAAACCCCATTTTAAACAACACTGTAAATGATGGATCCCTAAATTAAAAATATATTTAAGTATTTTCTCTAAATTTAATGTAATCATCATTTTGAGCTATCTCTTAGCCTCTCCCCTTCACTAATCTCCAGGTGTGTTCACATCATGTTAAAAAAATTAACTAGGATTTTATTTAATTTTACTTGGTTTTTGTTCTCCTTGTACACAACAAGATTTATGGCAACCTAGAGAATATTTGTACTTATGCCCTAAGCTGATTTTTTGATAGTAGATTATACTGAAAATATTATTTACTTCACTAAAAAAATTCAGTATTGTTTGAAGTCAATTCATGATTTAGTTTCACTTCAAATAATTGCAATAAGACTAATTCGGGAGCTGAAGAGATAGCACAGCAGAAGGGTGTTTTCCTTGTAGGCAGAGGACCAGAACAGACCTGGTTCAACTCCAGCCATCCCATAATGCCCCCTGGACCTGCCACTAAGGGTGATGTCTGAGAGCAGAGTCAGGAGTAACTCCTAGCATTGTTGAGTATGGCCCCCAAAAAGGACTAATTCAGGATGTGTTAAAAGTTTTGGGGTTCAGGGTCTAGTATCTCTAAAACTAATTGGCAGCAGTTTTAGGGAGTTAAAAAACTTGGTGACATTTCTTCAGAAATGGAGTTAAAACACAAATTTGAAAATAAGGAAATAACTAGAATATAGTTTCATATTTTTAAATTTTATTTTATTGAAATCATTATGATCTACAAAGTCCTTCAAAGTTGAATTTCAGATATACAGTGAATCAGGACCATTCCCACCACCAGTGTCGACCTCCTTCTACCAATTTTCCGATAGTGCATTCTATACCACCATCCTTTGCCCCCCTTCTACCAGTATACCAGACTCATTTAAATTTAGATTTTAAAGTTTATGTCTCTATTCTATTGTTGACTTTGGCTTGGATATTTTGTTCTGTTATTATTTCACCACCAAGGCATTTGAGACTACTTGATCCCTGGACTCCAACCTCTTTTTCCTTTCTTCTAAGTTTTATAGAAAAATACAAAAATAAGTGGTAAAACAAAGTAATCATTCCCCAAGGTTCTATGAAGTAGCTAGGCGCATCTATTTAAAAGATAAGAAATAAAAAAGAAAAAGAAATAGAGCAAAAAATAAAGGTGAGAATAGTTTCTTTAATCAGTCCTAAGGAAAATTAGAAAAAGGAACAAATAACTAAAGCACAGAGTTTATTAAATCATTCCAAAGAAAAATAGAAAAAATAGCATATTAATTTTCTTTCTCATTATTTTTATGAGATCCTGGTTCAATTGTTAGTGTTTGTTCTACTTATCAAATTAACATAGCATGGTTCTGGATACCCAGTTTACAAACTTTATAAAATAACCAAGATGGCAAAGATGTGAGCCAATCTTTTTGCTCATTTTAAGTTATATGGTTATGTAAAAGCTTGTCCAATACAGTTCAACATTCAATAAACATGAAAATAAATTCTGAGATAATATAATATTCTCTGATATTCTTGAAAATAGAAATATTCAGAAATATTTATGCGTGTGCATACTTGTGGATAGATAAGCACTTACAACAGTCTACCCAATTGGAATTGCTCAGCAGTACTATATTTTATATTTTTCTATACATTTCCTTTATACCTTACTTCAATGAATTTTTAAATTAAATACTTTATTTTAAAGACTTATGCTTACAGAAAAATCTACTTAATTATAAAAACACTGGTCCGGTTTCCTAATCTATTCCTAGATAAACAGTTGAGTTTGTGCAATACATCAATTGATTATAATCATTTGTATTATAGTCAGAGTCCCATGGGATCATGACTTGTTTGAAATTGTTCATATATTTAGACATACATTCCAATGACCGTCTTCTAGATTTAAATTTTATTCTGATTTAGAAAAAATAAAAGAACTCTAGAAACACATTACAGAATACCTACTACTTGGGAATGTCTTATGAAAGGGAAGCCTTGAGAGAAAATAAACCATGAATTACTAAATAGCTACTATCCTGAGTCAAGCTAAAATGAAGTAAGCAAAAAGCAAGGAATGTATTAGAAAATTTTTGCTTAGGTGTTTTTGCTTAGGTGTTAGTTGTAACTGATTTTACCATCTTTGTTTCTTCCTCAATGTGATAATGCTGGCTAATTATAATGATTAAAGCTGTGTTATTCATAGATATATTGACAAAATATTTTTGTCTAGAACAATATGAATTCAAGACTTCAACCTTGTAAATTATATTAAGTACTAATCCTTTCTGAGAAAATCTGTTAAACATTTTAAAAGAAGCTTTATTTGCTACAAGAAACATATTTTTTTTGTGTGTGTGTGGCGCAGACTGGTAGGACATACTCATTTGAGCTCAAGTCTTACTGATTACTTTTGCTCAGGGATCATAATTGATGCTGCTCATGAGATCATGTGTGGTGCCTAAGATCTAACCAGGATCAAACCTCGCAATGAATAATAGCTTAAACCCTGTACTATGGCTCCAGTATATAGGCTTCTTCAGACTGGATCTCTATGTGACCTATGTCTAGACTAGTTGTTCTCAAATGTAGCTCCTTTCAGTGATAGCTTCCCATTTCCCTAAGTATCCTCCTAGAGTCTGAAAAAGACAGTTGAGGTTAGTTTTAGGTTCTGATTTCAACTCTTTCTCTATCTGTTAAATGGTTCCCCAACACTGTAGTATAACACCCATTTTATATATACACATATGTATATATATATATATATATATATATATGTCTTTCAATGCTAATCTTCATCATTTCATCAAACTATCATACTTAGTGATTTCCCTGTACCTAAAATTATAGATAGCCTGCCTGATATATTTATATAGGTATCCTATCTTTTATTTGATATAAGCTGGGACTAAAATATAAACTTTAAAAGATGCTTAAGTATTGTGAAATATAAGAAATATGAAAATATATTTTCTTTAAGTTTCAATAGTTTTAGAATATTTTTTGAACTTATCACAGAATTTATGTTTTGAATTTGGGTCTGGAGTGATAGCACAGCAGGTAAAGTGTTTTTGTTGCATGTAGCTGACCAGGTTTGATTCGTGGCATCAAATTTGGTTTCCCAAGCTTGCCAGGAGTAATTTCTGAGTCAGGTGTAACCCCTGACCACTGCCAGATATGACCCAAAAGCCAAAACTATTTATTTTAAAATTTAAAATGTCTCTTTTTGTACTTTTGTTGGTTTTTGAATATGTTATAGTTGATTTCTTTGTTCATTCAGATATTTTATTCGATTGAGGAAAATGTTTCTTCTCTGATTTTTACTGCTTTTTGTTAATTTCACCATTAAAAAACTTTCTGAAGTTCCTCATGATAGGGATCACACTCAAGGGTGTGGGGGGTAGTATCATTATATCTAGTGATGTTCAAGAACCATTCACACTATACATACTATTGTTCCAGAGATTGAACTCAGGGCCTTTCATATGGCTAGATATATGTGTACCACTTGAACCATAATTTGAGTCTCTTATTGGTATGATTATTATCTTCAAATATAGTACCCAAATATTTTTTAGGATTCATTTAGTTTCTAAAATTCTTCCTTTCGATGCTGATTCCTCTATAGAACACAGAAAACAGCATCCTATTGACTTGTGAAATATACTAACAATTTGTTCTCAACAAACATCTCAAATTAGTTTTAATGGAAATGGTAGAAAAACAGTGCAATATGCAATGAGGGAGCATAACTTTCTGTATAACATTTCATGAGAGAGCAATTTAAAAATGGGTGATATTGAGAAGGCACATTTTTGTCTAGAAATGTACCCACTGTCATAAGAGGTAAGTACAAACAGAAGAACTAAATCTCCATGATTTGGGTCAGGCCACAGGATTCAATTATACTGATGATGACATAAAGTCAGTATGGAAAGGACAGGGAATATTGAAGTACTTGGAGAATATCAAGAAGTACATTCTTGGAACAAAATGATTTTCCCTGGAATTAAGAAAGCTAAAATGTCAAAGCAGAGTTGATGGCTTAATTCAATAAAAAAAAAAAGCAACTAATAACTTGTGGTTCTTTTGTTTTACTACAAAATAAAAATCTCGTGGCTTTTATGCATTCTAGACTGAAATCACTCTCATTCACTAGAATTCAAGTCACAAAAGGCAACAGGATATTTTCTTCAACATTCCTAATTTAAATAATGTTTAAGATTATGTGAATATCATTAGGTTTTGGAATTTTTATAACTCCAGGTCAGCAAGTGCAATCACTGCCGTCCTTCTTAAAGATATGATTGCATTTCATTAGAAACAAGTACCTTTTCGGAGATGGGCAATGCCAGTTCAAATCAGTGTGATATTAGTGTTATATTTACATAAGAGGCTCTATTATGCATATGAATACTGCAAAATGTCTTCACTGTGCCCTAGATCATTGAAAGAGTAACATGTGTTTTAAATTGTTAGCATTAGTTTGAGAAATAAAAATACTGAGGATAAGAGTGACAATTTAATTAAAACTTTCTATATTTCAAATGTTGGATTTTATTTAATAAGTATTTTAGTATAACTTGTATATAGTACAAATATAGGAATATTTAACACTTCTCAAACATTATAGATGATTTTAAGTTAAATTATTTCAAAACTCAGCATGGAGAGATAGTGTCAAACTTTGTGAGTTCTTTACTTAAGTCAGATTATGCTATAATTCAGAAGTTTTCTAAACAACTACTCAAAAATCTCCCGTAAAACTATCCCAAAATGAATACATTTTTAATAGCTCTTTTGTCAATTTTTGCTTGTTTGTTTTTCAGCTACACCCAGTGACACTCAGGGGTTACTTCTGGCTCTGGCTCAGAAATCACTCGTGGCTTGGGGACCGTATGAGACGCCGGGGGATCGAACCACGGTCCGTACTAGGCTAGCACCAGCAAGGCAGAAGCCTTACAGATCTGTACCACTGAATTGACTCCTATTTTTGTCAATTTATTAATGAAAATGTACAATAACACCAATTTGTAAATTATGTGATTATAAGAAGAAATCACATACAAATTAAATCACATGATAAATTAAAACATATTTTTCAGCTTAAAAGTTTTTTAAGTACTGTGGTTACAGAAATGTTCATAATTGGGTTTAGATCAGTGAATGTACACCACCCTTTACCATTGTAACTTTCCTGCCACCAGTGATTTTCATTTTCCTCCTTGCCAACCCACTGCCTGTCTTTAGGATAGATATTCTACTCTCACTACTATTGTCATAGTAGTTGTCAATACAGTTAGTGCTCTAACTGCTCTTACCACACTTTGTGGTAAGCTTCATATCTTGGCTGATCCTTCCAGCCCTTATCTCTATTATTTCTGTATATTATTACTATCTTGTATTTTATTTTTCTTATATTCCACAGATAAGTGAGACTATTTTGAGAATATCTCTTCGCTGTGACTCATTTTACTCAGCATAAAATAGGATGATAACATTAATCATTTCATTTATTTTCTTTCCTGATATTCTGCTTTTCATTAAGTACATACCTTAAGCAAAACAGCTTATATAAGTACTTATTGCTTAAAGTAGAGAGGTTTTTTTCTCCTAAGAGGTAATCTTGACAATCACGTTGTGTAATTTAAATTATATTCCCTTGGACTGCATTTTAAATCCTAATGTTCTATACCTGGAAATGTTACCATATTTAGATTTAAGAAGCTTTGCAGATTTATTCAGGAAACACATAGAGGATTTATGGTAAACCACAGTATTAAATAATAGTTTATGTTTTAAAAGATCATCCTGGTCATTTTGTAGCAACTACTCTGTAGGATTAAATATTACAAAACAAATATGAGGGTTTTGAGAGATAGAATAGGGGTTAGGACCCATATTTATGTATACACTGGGTCTGATTGACAGCATGTAGCCTGAGCTGCATAACATCCTTGGAAACTGAGACTGAAATCCCAGCAAAATGACTGAGTCATCATTACTTCCAGGATTAAACAAAAAACAATTTGGAGGTTAGCTTAATAGTGCAGAAGTGTATAACGGCAACTCAAATACCATGGGGAACTGAGAGCATTTTTCATAGATCACAAATATAAAAGTAAGTGATTTGATAGAAAGTTAAATATAAAGTATGAGAGAAAGTGGAGTTGAAGAAACCATTTAAACATTTACCAAGGAAAAATGACACTAGTGGAGGGTAAAGTTTGGAAGTTGATTCAGACTTAATTTTTGAAATGTATATCATACATATGCATATATACACTTTTTGTATGGCTTGTTTGGGGGCCATACTCAGTGGTGTAAACTGTTGGCTCTGCATTCAGGAATCGCTCCTATATGACTCATATGCTATGCCAGGGAACAAACAAGGGTTGGTAGCATAAAAGGTAAATGCCCTGTTCACTGTGCTATCACTCCAGCCCCGCATTTATACACTTTAATGGAGATAAAAAATACTTTACTTTTTTAAAAAATATTTTAAAATATTTAAACTATTTTATCTTTTTAAAAAAATATTTATTTTACTTATATTTTAAATATTTGTTAATATAGAAAAATTGAGGTATATCTTGTTTGGTATCTTCAGACGCATTCTAGAGATTGAGAATGATTTAATATTAAAATATTCTCTACATATATGGATTTAATTCTTTGCTACATTATACTATATCTGTATGCATACATGTTCAGTGAACATATACACCTGTGATTTCATCTATATATAGAATATTAGGGTTCCATGATGCTATGGTTAAGAAAATCACTCTAAAATAGGACATTAGTGACTATACATGCAACATGATATTGCACAAGTTGCTCTGACATTCCACTTTTTGCCTATAAAGTAGAAATATTAGTAATATCTCTACTAATCTTAGTAAAATATTATGCATTACTAATAATATTAACTTAGTAATAATATATTACTAATTACTAATAATATTAACTTAGTAATATATTACTAATAATATTAGAATATTTCTATTAATAATCTCCACTTTGCATTTTAAAGTCTTATTAATAATTGACTCCTGGTGGAATCTGGTGATATCTGGAAAAGTCACCAGGTAAGGTCTGAGACAAAGGAGCTGCACTTCTTCTTGTCAATGAACCCTAGCACAGCGCATAAAAAATACTGCACACTGCAACTATAATAATGGGGAAACAATGCAGGTTTCCACCATTCATAGACAATAAAGATGATATGAAAAATACTAACCACTTTATGGAAGAAATATGGAGACATTCATAAAACTCAAAAAAAATCAGGGAACCAACTGGACAAAACACAAAGAAGAACCAAGAGAAAATAACAGTAGAAATTAGAAAATTCAATCTGAAAAACTTTTCTAATTTCTACTATTATTTTCTCTTGGTTCTTCTTTGTAATTGACTCATTAATTAATTATTTCAAATCTTTATATAAGACCTACTGCCAATTTCTTTCAAGATCTTTTAAGAAATTGAGGAAACAGAAACACATCCAAATATTTTTTTTATGAAGCTAACATCAATGTTACAAAAAAGAGAACTACAGACCTATATCTCTGATGAACACAGATGCAAAGATACTCAGCAAAATACTAGCAAATAGGATCCAATATATTACCAAGGAGGTGGTAAAATGTGAACAAATAGGTTTTATGCCAGAAATGCAAGAATGGTTTAAAATATGCAAGTTACTTAACAAAATACATTATATCAATAAAAGAAAAACTGAAAATCATGATTATATCAATAGATACAGAGAAAGCTTTGGATAAGGTCCAATACCCATTCATGATAAAAATTCTCAACAATATTAAAATGGAGAACTTGTATCAATATAATCAAGGCCATTTACTTAAAGACCATGGAAAATATGGCACTAAATGGAGATAAACTGAAAGCTTTCCCCCTAAGATCTGGCTCAAAACAAGACTGCCCCCTTTTGCCACTCCTATTCAACATAGTACTGGAACATGATTCTTGCCATAACAATTATATAAGAAAATGATAACAAGGGCATCCATATAGGAAAGGAAGAAGACAAGCTTTCACTATTTGTGATGGATAAGATTCATATTACCTTATAGAGTATATTATTATATCATTATAATATAATATTATTATATTATAGAATACCCTAAATATTCTACCAAAAAGCTTATAGAAACAATATATATGAAAAACAAAGTGGACTACAAATTTAGCATGCAAAAAAAATGCCCTTCTTAGGACCCCAAGCTCAAGGACACTACTTGATGCCTTACTGCTGCAAATCATTTCTCAAACTCAACAAGACCGTGGCTTAGATTTCACCTCCACAAGAATATCTCAAAAGACTTAATTAGGGGGCTGGAGAGATAGCATGGATGTAGGGCATTTGCCTTGCATGCAGAGGGATGGTGGTTTGAATACCGGCATCCCATATGGTCCCCAGATCCTGCCAGGAGTAATTTCTGAGCATAAGGCCAGAAGTAAACCCTGAGCACTGCCAAGTGTGACTCAACACTCCCCCCCCCAAAAAAAAAGACTTAATGGGGAAGCCTTAATAATTTCCTTAATGATTTCTTTTGTATGTTTAGCCTCTTAGTGTGTTTATTCTCAAATGTAAAAGTAGCCTCTTCAGTCATTTTTTTCTTTTTCTTTACTTTTTAAAATTATTTTTATTTATTTCTTCTAATATATATATAAAAGAAGAATAAAAAAGAAAAAGTCTTGCTTGGAATAAAAGCTCAAGTCAAAACCAGGGCACAAAGATAGTGTAGCCTGTCATTCTTACCCCCAAATGCACCAGCAATATAATATGGCACCATTCCTTTTTGCAAAGACATACTAAAAAGGGAGAGATTTTATGTATAGAAACAAGTTCTATGTACTAGGGATAAGAACCCATACATTTTATAATTCAGAGGAGCTTCCCACCCTGAACATGTGTCATATGTTCCCAATTTAGACCCATATGATCAGACAGCAACCATCCAACCCCGAACCAAACTTAAACTTACACAGTTCCCTGCAACAACAACAGGAACAAAACTCCACCTGGGAAATACCTAGGCCTGGGTAGGGAACCTTATGGGATGCCAAGGATGAACCAGATCCATCATAGATCTGATGTGCAAGGCAAATGCCCTACCACTGTGCTTTGCTATGGCCCCAACTTGCATCTGTTTTGATATTACATCCAGACAGCAGGAAACAACAACACGTTTATCTAAGAGCAATTGTACTCTCTTCACCTAATAGTAAGATAAAATTAGAAGATACACAGTCCTTTTTTTTCTGTGCAAAATCAAGATCACTAACTACAGAAGACTAACTTTGTCAATCATAACTGGGCAGAATTTATCCTGGGACCAATAAGAAAGACTGTAGCCTAGGCTTCTGCCTAGGATTTGTACAAAAACCAAGTCTCCCCTGTATTATAAAAGTATGTGTTTTTATCCATGGTAGATATGAATATTTCTATTCATAAGATTTTCCCATTTTAGTGTGCCTATGCAAAAACGGAATGATGTCATTTTATATTATTAGTGCTTCTGGGATTAAAAATGACAAGCTATACAATCTCCTGTGCCCTGGTTTTGACCTGAGCTTTTATACCAAACAAGAATTTTCTATTAGAATTTCAAACTAAGCAAAACCAAAGCAAGCAAAAGAAAAAAGGAGAGGGTGAGAGTGATGGAGGATGCTACTTTCACATTTGGAAATAAGCACATTAAGAGGTAAAATTATTAAGGAATTAATTTAAACATGCAAATAAAATATAGATATCTCCTTTAAGACTTTCAGATAGTCTTGGAAGGGGGGATAAGCTCCAGGGCACATTTTCTTCCCACCCAATGGTCATATTGAATTTGAGAAATGATTTGCAACAATGAAGAATCAAGTTGTACTCAATTTGGGAGGCTCTTATGAGCTAAATTCGGTAGCATGCAACAGTCCACATTGAGGGATGTGGGAGAAAAAAGGATGCAGAGAATGAGTCAGCATGAGTGGTGGTTGCAACTTCTTGTCCGGGCGAGAGATGTGTTCTTTCACTTTGGGAGCTGAATAGCAACAGCTTACTGGGACAAGGAAATGGTCTCAGTTCCTAAGGAGGTAAGGACTGAGGGAAAAGAGGGTTACATAGGGAGAGATAACATATCAGGATTGAGGGGGTGAGAGGATAGAAGGAGTTCTGAATGGGTGGGCGAGGAGGGATAATTAATAGTGGGACTATATACACTATAGGCATTGATTGTTTACAATATATATTAGGCAACTTAGAGAAGTCCACTGCATATTCACTCATGCCCTCTTACAGACAAACATTAGATAACTATTTATAGATAGCAATTGGAAGCCTGACTTTTATGGGATAGGTCAGAGTGCTTAAAATAATTGAATTAAGAAAAATAGATGAATAAATAAAGAAAAAGATACGTTAACAAAAAGAAGAACCTACCCTGAGCAAGTTGGTACCAGAGCGGTATTAGGGACTCCTTGGAGGAAATTTATTTCCTGGTGCTGCTGCAGGGACTGTGCTAGATCTAAGGATGGGATCTGAGGTTCAGGGTTAGACAGTTGATTTTCAATCACATGAAGTTTAAGTCAAGTTCCATGAAATATATTCAGGGTGGAAGAATCCCCTGTATTATAAAATTTATGGGTTTTTATCCCTAGTAGATAAGAACTTGTTTCTATATTTAAGATTTCCCCCATTAGAGTATGCCTATGAAATTAGGAATGATGCCACATTATATTGTTGATGCATTTTTGGTAAAAATGACAAGCTATACAATCACTATGCCCTGGTTTTTATCCAAGCTTTTATACCAAGAAATAGTTTTCTACAAGAATTTCCTGCTAAGCAGAACCATAACAAGCAAAATAAGGGGGTTTGGGGAAGGTGCTGAAGGCGTCTTGCATCTCAGCATCTCTAGTGGGGAAGAAATCCTTCTCGAGAGGAAAATGGGTATACAAGTGGCCGAATTTGAAGTATAAAATAATGAAAAAACAGAAAATAAGTTGTATGAGAACCCATGTCTTAAATAGACGTGAGACAACTTTAATCTCCAGGCTGTGAGTAAATAAAGAATAAAGGAACAGTCATATTATGAAAGGAATGCCCACATTTGTTTCTCTTTAGAGTACAGAAACTATCAATGTACATTGTTTTATTTTAAAACAAATACACATGGCTTTAGATGGTTTGTAATTTTAGAATAGAATAGAATAGAATAGAATAGAATAGAATAGAATAGAATAGAATAGAATAGAATAGAATAGAATAGAATAGAATAGAATAGAATAGAATAGAATAGAATAGGAGTTGAGTTAGGAGCCAGAGGACAAATGGAAGGCTTATTTCGCACATATCAAAGTAGTTCCTGTCCCTAGGTGTCATTGTTGGTGTAAATTAGAAGATTGCAAGAATCTTGGTTTCCTTCCCAATAACAAATATCCTTAATCTAAGGGAATAGTTTTCAAGCTAGGGAATTAGACGAACTTCCTATGGTCCGGTTATAGAAAGAGATAAAACTTATATAAAAGGGGTACAGAATTATACCTAGTAAATTCAATAGCCTAATTCTACACTGGCAAACGTGTTTGTTAGCAGGTATTCAATGTGATACGGAAAGTCCCTGAGGCAAAGTCATCCTGCTGTGCTGTTCAAAGACAAGAAGAGAAGACATTGTCTTTAAGATGCTATGTTTTGACTTGGCCTTTAGGCTGACAGAAAGAGACCAAGCTGTCTTATTTGGTGTGGAAATTTCTCTGGGAAAAGGAATTTGTAGTGGCCCTATTATGGCCTGTAATTTTTACAAGGGAGAGAATGTGCCAAGTAATAAGAAATTTTAATGTCACTATCATGTCATGACTTTCAGAAATATTGCCAGTAATCCACTTAGGGGGTATAATTAACATCCACCAACGGGCCTGCTGGTTAAAATATTTCTTGGAAAAATCAGCTCACTTCTCCAGGAAAGTCAATAGACACATCTGGCAGGCCAATATTCCCCTAAAACGGAGATGTCTATGCTGCATGGCATGCAGGAAGGCTACCTATGTATGTGGAAATAAACACTAAGTTATAATTATTAAGGAAATAAACATACAAAGAATATATAGATATCCCCATTAAGTATCTTGAGATAAAATGAGGGAAAACAAGATCCAGGGCACATTTTTATCCTGCACCAAGATCTTGTGGAGTCTGAAAAATGGTTTGCAGCAATTAAGAATCAGGCTGTGGGGGAGGGGAAAAAAGAATCCGGCTGTGTCCTCGAGTTGGGGATCCCTCTGGAGCTGAATTGGTAGGAAGCAACAGTCCACAATGAGGGGATGTGAGAGTAAAAGAACTGCATGGTATGAGTCAGCAGGAGCAGTGGCAGCAGCTGCTTGTTAGGGTGAGAGATGTGGGTCTCAGAGGACGTCCTTTTGCTTTGGGAGCTAGGTGGAAGCTTAGTGGTGCAGGGGGGAAGATCCTTTTCCTGAGGAGTTAAGAACTGAGGGTAAAGAGGAATAATAGGGAGAGATATGGGTCAGGATTTAGGGAGAGAGAGGATAGAAGGGATAATATATAATAGGGGTTATATACAATATGGGCATGGATTATTTACAATATAGATTAGGATAACATAGAGGAGTCCACTACATACAAACTCATGCCCACTTATAAACAGACCTTAGAGATCTATTCAAAGGTTGTAAATGGAGGATTGTCACTTATAGGGTGGGTCTCAGCACTTAAAAATAATTGAATTAAGAAAAAATAAATAAGAAGAATAAAAAAGAAGGAAGAAACAATTAATTGGGCCAGCACATCAGTGAGGAATGGTTTTCCAATGTCTAGGCACTTCATTATTGTCAGGGGTGAACTTTACTAAATGAAGTTGTTGGGGTTAGATTGTGCATGGATAATTTTGATGTACATAATTTTCACATCTCAAATACTAAGCAATATGATAGTGAGCACTATAAGAGGAGTCTACCCTATGAAGTATCATCCACCATGTCGTGTACATGAAAGTAAGCTTTCTTGAAAATAAACTGGCAGCATGGGCATTATGATAAAATAGTAATATAGCTTGAATTGAAAAAGAATAAAAAAGAGAAAAGAACAATGAAAAATAAAGAGTAGGGAATAATAGTAATTTGGCACAGTTTCCTACAGCAGCACCAAGAAGTAAACTCCCCACAAGGAGTTCCTAATATCACTTTGGTAACAACTTGTCCAGGGTAGGTTCCTTTGACATCCTGTTGAAGGGGAAACAGCAATAATTTGAACTAAGGGCAGGTTGCCCTACCTCATCACCTAAAGGTGAAATGAAATCAGAAAACATTCCATTCTTTGATCTGTGCAAAAACCAAAAAAAAACTAAAAACAGAGCACTGGCTACAAAAACTATGACTGAGCAGAACATCTGGAACCATAAAGAAAGACTCTATCTTAGACTTCATTCTAGGATATGTGTAAAAACCAAAATCTCTAATTTCAGAGGACTAACTTTGACAACCCCAACTCAGCAGAACAATGAACAGTGAAAAAGTCCAGAGCCTGTAGTTGGTTTCATGACAGTATGCTTCAAGAATGGAGACATCCTATCTCTTAGGTCAAGGGAATTTCCATTCTAATTTCCCCAATACTTATTGTGTTTATGAAACAAAAATCTTGCCACACCAGCCCTCCCCCTTTTAATTTTCTTTCTTTTACTTTTTTTTTTAATTTATATTTAAGACTTCCAAACACGGGTTTCCACCTGCTTTCTTATTTTTTAAACAGAACCATTAAACACAAAGCATCTTGTTCTGCCTCATATTTTTATGTCTTCCTACAGATTGAGAAAAATAAAAATTGGATGGTTCCAGGGGCAAAGCAGTCTCATGAGTAATGAGTGGAAATTATAAAAATGATCAGACCAAAATACACAACCCAAAGTCAATGACAATAGAATCAAGAGACCCAAACTTCAACAAGCTATACACAAAAGTGACCTTTTATACTAGCACTTCAGAAAGGTAAAGGTGGAGGTTGGGGATGCATGCTGAGAACAGTAGCAGAGGGAGGCTAACTCTATTAGTGGAAATTTCTCTAATTCACTTAAATATAAATGTGAAAGAAATGTTATTCACATGGATCTCAATAAAAAATATTTAATAAAAAGAAAAAATAAGGAAAATAATTAATTGGGCACATTGGAGGGGAAAGGTTATCTAATTTCTAGCTGGTTCATCCATGACAGTGGTGAATCTTGCTAAATGAAGCTTTCAGGGTACCACAGTTTCTTTAGTCAATCATCTGGTGTAGAGCATACGGTTTATTTCCAGATTCTGTCCATTGTAAATAGAGTACCAATGAACATAGGTATGCAGAGAGCATTCTTGTATTTTTGTGTTCCTAGGGCATAACCCTAGGAGCTATTGTAGAGTCCGGGGAGACCCTGCTGTCCCCCAAATCTGCCCCACGCAGAACAGTGAAGAAGGCACGTACTCAGCAA
>PVKC010002519.1:14876-25507 GCA_004027635.1 Crocidura indochinensis
CCAAGATGTCTTCAAGGCATGTTGGGTCTGTGAAACCATGGACCAGCACCTGTAGTTCAGTAGATAAAAGGCAGTTAAAGAAATATAGCTTATGGTCTGTTGGGATACAATGGGGGGAAACTTTGCATTGCATAATTTAAGAGACAGATAAAAAGAAACAGTGATGTCAGGGGTATGTGAAAAAGAAACAGGTTTAGCAGATGATAGTTTGGGATGTCAGGGGTATGTGAGGGCAAGAAACAGGTTTAGCAAATGATAGTTTGGGATGTCAGGGATATGTGAGGGGAAGAAACAGGTTTAGCAGATAATAGTCTGTCCACTTATTAAGTTTTTACTTCTTTCACTATATCATATGGGAGCTCAATTTCCAATTTTTTGAGTAATCTCCATATTGTTGTCATAAAGGCTAGACTAGAATGCATTCCCATCAATGGTGAATGAGAATTCCTCTTATTCCTACATCCAGTTCAGCACTGTTCTTTGTTCTTGTCTTTGTGATGTGTGCCATTCTCTGTGGTATGAGATGGAACATCATTGTTGTTTTGATTTACTTCTTCCTAGTAATTAGTTATGTGGGACTTTTTTTCATTTGCTTTATGTCATCTATATTTCTTCTTTGAGGAAGCTTCTGCTTTTCTTCTTTCCATTTTTTATGGGATTAGATGATTTTTTTAAGTTCTGTCAGTAGCTTCTATATTTGAGATGCTAGCTCCTAATATGATAAGTATTGGGTGAATAGTTTCTTAAATTCCATGGGTGGTCTTTGTATCCTCATCAGTTTGATGTAGTCCCATTTGTTTATCTCTGCTTCCAATTGTTTGGACAGTGGTACTTCCTCTTGAAAATACATTTAGTTGCAATGTCATAGAGTGTTTCACCTACCTATTCTTCCATATGCCTTAAGGTCCAGATCTGATATCAAGTTCTTTAATCCATTTGGATTTGACCTTTATATATGGTCTTATATGGAGGCTCAAGTAAACTTTTTATGGGCTGATCAGATGTCCCACCACCATTGTTTAAGGGGTTTTCCTTGCTCTATTACTTGGCCCTTTGTCAAAGTTAATTGATTATAATTTTTGAGAACATTTTCTGAAAACTTCCATCTATTCCATTGGTCTGAGGGTCTGTCTTTATTCCAATAACATGCTTCTTTAATGGCTATTTCTTTGTAATACAATTTAAAGTTGAGAAAGTGATGCCTCCTATCTCCTTTTTTCTTAGGCCTGCTTTAGCTATTCATGGGTGTTTATTATCCAACATGAATTTTAAGAGTGTTCTATCCACTTCTTTGAAGAATACCATGGGTATCCTTAGAAAAATTGCCTTAAATCTGTACAATGCTTTGGAAAGTATTGCCATTTTAATGATGTTAATCCTCCCTCCCAATCCACAAACAGGGAATGTGTCTCCATTTTCTTGTGTCCTCTTTAATTTTTTGAAGTATTTTTTGTAGTTTAATTTGTATAGGTCTTTTACTTATTTAGTTAAGTTGACTCCAAGGCATTTGAGCTTCTGTGGCACTATTGTGAATAAGATTATTTTTAAATGTCCATTTCTTCTCTATCATTATTTGTGTATAAGATGACTAATGATTTTTGCCTGTTAATCTTGTAGCCTGCGACTTTGATATACAAAACTATTCTTTCTAGTTTTTTGGTAGAGTCTTTATGGTTTTCTAAATATAATATTTTGCCAACCTTTGCAGTTCTATTTACAATAGCTACAATCTTGAAACAACCTGGGTGGCTAAAGAAACTATGGTACAACTACACACTGGAATACTACACAGCTGTTAGAAAAAAATAAAGTCTTGAAATTTGCACATACTCGGATGGACAGGGGTACTATTATGCTGTGTGAAATGAGTCAGAGGTAGAGAGACATATAAAGAACAATCTCACTCAGCTGTGGGATTTAGAAAAACAAAAGATAGTATGGTAATAAAACTCAGAGACATTATAGATAAGGGTCAGAAGGACTAGAGTAATGTATGAAGCTTATCACAAAGAGTGGTGAGTGCAGGTAGAGAAATAACTACATTAACAACTACCAAGACAATAATAGAGAAAATGGAATGTCTGTTTGAAAGACAGACAGGAAATGACAAGGAGACATATGGGGACATTCATTGTGTAAGTTTCACTGATGCAGGGGTTAATATATTTTATGACTAAAACCCAACTACAAACATGTTTGTAATCATAGTGCTTAAATAAGAAAACATTTTAAAAAATAAAGGAATTGATTCTAAGAGTCAATTCAATAGTATAGTAGGTATGGCTTTTGCCTTGCATGTGGTAACATTGGTTCAATCCCCAGCATCTCATATACTGCCTTGAGCTGCCAGGAGTGATTCCTGAGCACAGCACCTGGAGTAATCCCATTTAATGTGGCCAACCAATCTCCTAAAAAATGGACTCGCTGCCTATCTGCATTGAGATTCAAAAAATACATTAGTTATTGTGATTATTGCTTTTTGAATTTTTTAATTTTATTCTTAGCAGCAATATTTAAAGTTTTATACAATGTGATTACAGGTGATTAAATAAATACCTGACCCTGTGCTCAGGCCCATACCTACTAGTGTGGAGCCATATGTAATAGTGGAATGCAACTTTTACATGTAAAACATGCTTTAACCTCTGCATGATCTTTCTAACACTAAGGTCTCTCCCCAATTTTTATTGCATTGACTAGAAACACACTGGTGGTATTTAATAAGTGCCTAGAGGAGATATATAATGGCTATATAAATAACAATTCCCTTAATTAATTTAACCAAAAGATTGCAACCACTGTTCAATGGGATGTAATGCCATTTCCATAAAATTTGTATTGAAATAGTAATGTCACAAATTATAACTCTCATTAAAAATGGACTTAGGGGCTGGGAAGAATTACGACACTGAGATTAAGTAACTAGTATTTGGTTGACTCTGGTTCCATCCCTGGCAATACATGGACTCCCAAGCATTGCCTTATATAGGAGCAGACTATTTTTTGTTATTTTTTCTTTTCATTTTATTTTGAGGTTATACCTGGCTTTTGCTCTCAGAAATTACCCCTTGCAGGTTAGGGTCCATAGTGCGGAAGAAGGAGATTAAACTTGGGTCAATCATGTGCAAGGCAAATGCTTTACCCACTGTGATCTGACCCTCAAGAAGCAAGGTAACAGTACCACTGGTATCGCCCAGGTAATTCCCTATTCTTCTTCATTGACAGTAGTTTATTCTCACATTTCTTATTGAACTACTGGCCTGGATGCCAAGTATTACTGGGAAATGTCTTAGGGAAACCTGAGTACAGGAAAATTGATTTGAACATACTCTTCCTAAAATTTCTTGTGATATATATCATGAACAACTACTTAAGTTATTAACATATATCCAAATTATTGATATTTTATTGGGTTTATTATTGGTAGGTCTCATCCCAGAAGTTCTGGATGACTGCTCAGTGCTTGTATTGGTGCTGATCAGAGATCACCAGAGCAATCACTGGTGCTGGGGAGAGGCATGTATTATGTGACATCAAACTTATTAACCTTGTAGATGCTAATTGCCAGTTCTACACTACTCTTACCTTCCAAGCCTTTGTCTCACCAGTATTTTTTTTAGCAAAGTAAAATAGCTTTATTTATAAAAATTTACTTAAGAGAGCCAAGAGTGAGAACACATCTTGTGTTAATTTATAGAGTAGAGAATGTACTTTTTCTAATTTCTTATAATGTTTTCAGAATTTCAGTCCTGCTTGAATTTTTTGATATGAATGGCAATTATAGTTGCACAAGTGCTATGGATATGCTTACTACCACTGAGTTATGTTCTGAAAAGGGGTTAGTTGTAAGATTCATGTGATATGTATTTTGACACAATTAAAAATGAAGAAAAACAAACTTTGCCAAGTTCAAGACTCTACTAGATTTTTGTTATACCCAGATCACTTTCTTGTCAAATCTAATACCCTAGGTTGCTTATATTCAGAAAAACCCACATCACATTCTGATTTGCATCAGGAAGATGCAAATCAAAACATCAATGAGGTACCATCTCACACTGCAAAGACTGACACACATCACAAAGAAAAGAACAATCAGTGCTGGTGGAGATGGGGGAGAAAGGAACTCTTATTCACTGCTGGTGGGAATGCTGTCTAGTTCAGCCCTTTTGGAAAACAATATGAAGATTCCTCCAAAAACTGGAAACTGAGCTCCTATTTGATCCAGCTATACTACTCTTAGGGATCTACCCTAGGAATTCAAAAACACAATAGAAAAATCATTTCCTCACACCTATATTCATTGCAGCACTGTTTGCAATAGTCAGACTCTGGAAACAACCAAGATGAGCTTCAACAGATGAATAGCTAAAGAAATATATATACACAATCTAATATTATGCAGCCATCAGGAGAGATGAAGTCATAAAATTTTCCTATACATGTATGCACATGGAATCTATTATTCTGAATGAAATAGGTCAGAGGAAGTGAGAAATACACACAGAATAGTCTCACTCATCTATGTGTTTTAAGAAAAATAAAAGACATTGAAATAATTCTCAGAGCTGAAAGGACTGGTTCAAATATGAAGCTCAACACTAAGAGCGGTGAATGCAGTTAGAGAAATAAGTATGCTGAGAACTATCATAACAATGTCAATGAATGAGGGATGCAGAAAATATGTCTGGAATACAGTCAGGGGTTTGGGAGGGAGGAGATGGGGGCATTGGTGATGGGAAGGTTGCACTAGTAAAGGCGGATGTTCTTTGTATGCTGAAACCCAATCATGTTTGTAATCACGGTGTTTAAATCAATATATTATTATTATTATTATTATTATTATTATTATTATTATTATTATTATTTGGTTTTTGGGTCACACCCGGCAGTGCTTAGGGGTTACTCCTGGCTCCATGCTCAGAAATTGCTCCTGGCAGGCACAGGGGACCACATGGGGCACCGGGATTCGAACCGATGACCTTTTGCATGAAAGGCAAACGCCTTACCTCCATGCTATCTCCCGGGTCTGAAGATATTATTTTTTTTAAAAGATATTTAGTGGACTAGTGGGGACACTGAAGTTACGTCTTATGTATGTTACAGAATTAGGGTTTTATAACTCTAAATTCAGGTTTAAATTAATATCTTACATGATAGCTCTATACTGACTTAACACACAAAAAGAGGATGAATTTCCAGAAAAGCAAATGCTAAGTCAAATGTTGAGCACTAGGGACTGGAGTAATAGCAAGTCAGTAGGGCATTTGTCTTACATATGGCTGACCCAGGACAGACCTGGGTTTGATTTCCAGCTTCCCATATTGTATTCCTTGCAAGGAGCGATTTCTGAGTGCATCATTGGATGTGGCCCCCAAACAAAACAAAAGATACAGAAAAAAAATTGAGCACCAAAGTTGTGGAGCTTCTTGCCGCCCCCCCCTCCCCCCGTATTTTTTTTTTCCTGACTCTGTGCTCAGGAATTTCTGCTGCTGGTATTCAGGATACCAAATGGAATGTCAGGGAATGGACCTGCGTCAGGGACTTGTGCAAGGCAAATAGTACCCATGGTACTATCACTCTGGCCCAGATAGTTTCTTTCACTCATATTTTTATATATTTATTTTATTGTTAGAAAAAATATTGTTTTTGTAAATGTCTGCTTTTCACACCCTAGATCCCTCAATTACTTTCCTAATTTTTTAGAACTTATTACACAGTGGAAAAATTACCAGAAAGGAACATTTTCTCTTCCAGGAGTTGTTTCTGTTTCATTGAATTCACAGCAATCAATCTAGTACGTCATTTGATGTTTATGCTAAAAATAGATGTTTAAGAATTTTGGAAGATTTAATGTTGTAATATCATTGATTGTTCTCTATTTGAAGTTTTATTGACAGACAAAATTATCTTATCTCAATTGACTTGTCAAAAAGATTGGGTCTGTTTTTGCATGATATTTTGAGGCTTGCGAGAACATATAGATACTAAAATATGTTATTGTTTTAAAATTTTTTTTGATCCTTTACTAGCCCATTTCCCTTGGTATGAACAAAATCATTTTATTAGAATATATGCTAGTGTAAATTGTATCTATGGAAAGTGTATGTACTTTTTATTAATCTACTTCAAAGCCTATGTTAATGGACTCATTAAGGGTCTTCCAGTTCAGGCATACTTGTAATTTGCTGTGTGTGTGCCTTTTATCTTTCAAAATCTTCTGATGTGTAGAATGGACAAAAGTTTTGAATCATTTTTAAAGACTCATTTAAAATTTTACCCTCACAGATGTTTATTTTATTTTTATTTTATTTTTACACATATTTTTGTTATGAGTTCCAACTTTATATATTATTTTGATGTATTCCATATGCTCACATTTTAATTCTGTTTACCATCTTTTAATAGCTGTAAGTATATAGTCTCAAATCATGAGATATCACTTTTTAGGACAACAGAACAACTCAGAGAAAGCAGAAAATGTAGAGACCAGCGATTCTTTTTGTAAATTTAATTATTCAATGAAAGGATTGTATTGTGATCCTAACAAAATTATAATTTAAATTTATCTTGTGCGGTTAATGAGTTATATTTGTGGGATATGATTCAGAATACATTTTTTTGCTTTTATTTCTTCTATCTTTTATGATTGGTTATAGTTGAGAAAATGAAGTGTACATAAGCTATAAAGCTGATCTAAACTTACATGTATTTGAAAGAACTTTATTGTATTATATATTTTAACATTATCTTAAACTAAGGATTTTCTTTTATTCTTTTATTTTTAAAGTAGCATAGAGACCACATTGAATTATAATTTCAAGAGTTAAGTATAATTAAACATAGATTTGTTATACCTCTTCCACATAATTCCAACGATTTATTTAGGTAATAAAAAATAAAATAGAGCAAATGTATTGATTAACACTGCAGCTTTGTTGTGTTTGATATCAATAATTAGCGGGAGAAATTTACTAATTTTAAATATGCTTACTAATTTTAAATATGTTTTCTTGGCTTCATAAAAAAGTAGAAGAGGAAAGAAAGAAAGAAAACTCAGGTATCCAATCAGAATTATCAGATTCTAACACAAGAATAAATATTAATAATGCCTAAAATACACCAAAAACATTCCTTTTTGTGAATTATTCTAGTTAATTCTCACTCATCATAGTAATATTAGTAATAACAATGACTATAGCTAAACTAGTAACAGCAATATAAGCATGGAATTTAGGAAAAAACATATCAGATTCCTGGGGCTGAAATATTTCATCATGTCTGGAATCTCATCTTGCACTCAGTCAAACAATCTCAATCCCAAACATTTCATATGGCCACTCAAGAGAATTTCCAGGAGTGGTATCTGAGTGCAGAAGCAAGAATCACCAAGCATGGCCCCAAAACAAACAACAAATCTGATTCAATAACATGTCTTCTAGTCCTAAAATTTGTGATTTTTAGAGAAGTTAATTTCTTTAGACTATTTTTTAACTGCAAAGCAGGCATAATTTTATTTCAGAGGATATTTCGAAATAAATTAGAATATATCTCGCATAGTAGTAGGATCTTACTATCTATAGTACATATTTGTTTCTTTCTCTTCTTTTTATCCTACTTCTCTCCTTAATCTTTCTCCATCTTTCGACTTTGTCATTCACTTTTTTCAATTATAATGAGAAGGCTATATATGAAAGTATAATTTTGTCTCCATTACAAACATGCTGCTACTCAGATTTTGTATGTTATCACTCTCAGCATCTAGAATAATTACTGAGTGTTTCCCATTAATTTGGTATGATTGTTTTTATCATTTACATGTTGGTGTAGGCATATTTAGCAATGCTTTAGCACAATATACATTTAATTTGCCTTAAAAATATATGTTATCATGAAAATATAAATAATAAATTCAGCACTAAAATTATAATATATAATAAAAATACTTGGATGTGAGGTTTTATTTTTGAGTCTTTTATGTTTTCTTAATAAAATGTTTTCTTCCTGAGCAAGAAGCATAAGGACTGGTATTTTTTTCATTTGAAACTCATGTGAGTTTGGTATCAAAATTAGGTATGTACAATAACTTTTATTTATAAAATTAAATAAGCTTGTTAGTGGAAATTTTATGTCAAGTCTAAAACATGAAATATTACAAATGTGGATTTTTTAAATGAAAGTTCAAATTATTATTTCGATTAATGAAGAGTGCTAAACCCATTATTCTTGTGAATATAATGAACAATAATGTGGTGAAATTTACATCCTGCCTCAAAATCAGATATTGGAATTGTATCAATGAGATCCTCATGATCTCAAACAACAAAACTCAATGTTAGTTAACTCATTCAGAGATAAAAGAAACACAAGTAAATTGATGAGCAATGGGAAGAACAATTAGAAATGCAATGAGTTAACCATGAAATCAAACTTCTAGAAAAGACCAGAGAATGTCTATCCATACATAATGAACATGTCTCAACAAATAATTTTTCATGACTTTACATATTAGATTTCAAAATTTCATGATTTCAAAATCATGAAAGATCAAATATGATTGAAGTTGTCTGAAATAGGTGGTTAGCAAAGAAATATATTAAATAAAACACCCACCATTACTGCATACCATTGGTAGAAGACTATTTGAATACCTCTCCAAGAAAAGATTAGTAAGTGGATACTAACCAAGTACAATTTACAGTAAAAAATATTAAATTTGTAAAATACAATGATTCTTTTCTGAAAATAACTCAATTACGGAAAAGTACACTTTGTTAAAAATCTAGAGACATTTTATGTTTTTAGAACAGTGTATTGTTCAAAATATTTGCAGTTAATATGGGTTGATGTAGAATTCCTTTTAATGAGTGAGAGATATGCCTTTTAAATATATTTTACAGAAAGGCTGCAGTGTCAGTACAGAGGAGAGTATGCTTGCTTTGTATATCTTTGGCTTAGTTATGTCAATTCTCTGTATCCTATATGGTTTTTTATTCTCATTAGTAGTAAGCCTTGAGCTCAGAGTAAGAAATAAGCCCTGGGTACTTGTGGGTATAGTCCCCAAAAAGCAAACAAAAATTAAATTTAGTAAAAACAAGATTTATTTGATAATTCTGGTTACTCCATGAACTGGTTTGTTACTTTGAATGAAAGTATTAATTTGCTTATATTATTTAAATTTTGATTTACTAACAGTGAAAACATTTTGCAAAGATTTTCCTATTGTAGAGGGTAAAAATAAACTCTGGTCCCCACATGATTTTTCCAACACCATCCCAAAATGATCAAGTGAACAGTTTATGTACATTTTTATATATTAGAGCATCATGAGCAGGATAAGATATTCTTGCCTAACTCATCTTGTTGCAATAAAAAAAAGTTTTGTAATTATTCTCGGCAAGCATCCAAAAATATGCTTACTATTCAGTTCCAATTAATAACTTGTGACTTGTTAAAAACATATTTTGTTCATTTGAAGGTTTTAATAGCACCCAGTTTCAAGTTAGTTCTCTTGGGAAAATATTTAGCATGCATTTAACTAGCTTGACACATACAACTAATTAATTTGTCTAAAGCAGACTGCTATATGAATTATAAACAAAGAACTGAAAATTGAAATAGTGCCAAAATTCTAATATAAAGTACCTTATGCTTCATTAGACTCAAGTTCTGCTATTTTCAGATTAAACCTATTTTCAGATGTATAGATACGAAAATTGGTACTTCTAATGTATTTTCAGAAAGTGAATCCCAGAAATTTTATTGTAAATTGCATGTCTAAATAACACATATTAGATCATGAAAAACAGGACACACCAAGGAACATTATCTGCTCTACATCTTTTCATAGACTAAACCCAGAAATACACAGAAGCAGAAGTTGATGAATTCAAGTAGAATATTGACATCACAACCTTATTTTAAATGCGCAGTATTTTATTTTACTTAGTAGAAATATACATTTGCTAAGAAATTTCTTGGGTTGAAGAGTTGAAAATATATCTGTTTCATGAGAGTGTTGCCATATTGAGGAGAGGACAATGAGAGACTTATAAAGGTAGATTTTTTTAAATGTGATATTTTCATAGCCCTGTACACTATCAGTAATATCTTGGGAAGCTATTTTTTCAGTCAGTAGTCAATACAAAATGGAAAACATGTGTGTGGTTAATCCACCTAGTATATTAATGAAAATATACAAATAAAATTCTATAGTAATAGTTGAAGTAGAAGTAAGCACAAATGTCTTTTACAAATATCTTTTACATCTAGATTATAAAAATACTACATTTAGAAAAATGTGATATAAAATAATAGATGTAGAGGCCCGAGCAGTGGCGCAGTGATAGGATGTTTGTTTTGTATGTAGCTGACTTAAGACAGACCGTGGTTCTATCCATGGCATTCCATATGGTCCCCTGAACAAGTAGTGATTTCTACGCATAGAAACTGGAGTAACCCCTGATCATCACCGGGTGCGGCCCAAAAATAAATAAATAAATAAATAAATAAAATGTAAATTTAAGTCAAACTCAACTTTGTAAGAGAGTATGAAGTTGTATAGTGTAGTTTAAATAAATATGGAGCAAGAATGAAGAAATAGTATCATATATGTAACAGGAATAAGAACT
>PVKC010002519.1:25607-43294 GCA_004027635.1 Crocidura indochinensis
TTTTGGGTCACACCCAGCAGTGCTCAGGGGTTACTCCTGGCTCCATGCTCAGAAATTGCTCCTGGCAGGCACGGGGGACCATATGGGGCACCGGGATTCGAACTGATGACCTTTTGCATGAAAGGCAAACGCCTTACCTCCATGCTATTTCCCGGGCCCCGCTTTTAGTATTTTATATAATTTTCTCTTTAATTTGGTATTTTTAATCCTTTATTATATTTCTTTAAATTACATATAAAAGAGATAATTCTTATCTATACTATTCCATCTGCTTGACTTTGCTTTTTGTAATGCCTAACCTTTCCCATCCATGCAATGGCAAGTTGAATGGTTTTATTTTTTTGTATATCTGATCAGTATTTGTGTGTGTGTGCGTGCGTGTGTGTGTGCGTGTGTATGTGTGTGTGTGTGTGCATGTCCGCGTTTTATTATCCAATCATCTGTTCTTGGAAATGTTGATTGTTTTTATATTTTGTGTAAAGTGCTAGAATTTGAAAGTATTGCATGGCTGCATATGAAGGTACACATTCCAGTTGCTCCAGGAACTATAGAATCTAGATGATTCTTGGCCGGCCCCTCTTCTGAGGCTTCAGATTTTTCAGTCTGAAGATATTTATATTTGTGTGTTGAGTGGTTTGGCATGCATACCTTCTGAGATTAATCTGGATGTTGTGAAGCTTCAATTTATTATAAATGGATTTCTGTGGAAGATGTGCAATAGGTGCCTGGGTTTGTTTGTTTATTTTTTATGTGTTTAACAAGTTTCTCCAATGTGAAGCTTCTTTCTCAATTTCATATTTTAGCTCCCTTTTTATATACATATATCTATCTCGACTTCAGTTCTACTTCATTGTTCTGATAGATTTCGTTTTCCTTATTCTTGTGCCACAGTATCTTGATATTATAATTTATATTTAATAACAGTATTGATAGTCAAGATAATATAAATGTAAATACATACAATTTTATGCACTCTTTTATTTATAAACATATTTATATATTCATTGATTCAGTTTGTTAATGCATTCATGTACTATTTCAAAAATTTATTCACTGAAGTTCTTTATATGCCATTCATCTTTGAAGTCCTGATAATTTATCTGTGAACAATAAAGACTATAATAATAAGTAAACAAACAAGAAATTTTCTCATGGTCATGAATGTTATGATAAAAAGAAAGTTAAGAAATGTGAAAGGACCTTAATGAGGAGAAGAAATATAAACTAACCCCTAAATAATAAGAAATGAACTTGTCATGAACATATTTAGAGGACAAGTAACTAAGACAAGAAAAAGAAGGCACTAATAAAACATGATAGAATAAGCTAGGACTATCTAACCCTCTTAGTGGACACTGGAACAGAATGAAGACAATGCAGTTAGATGAGATAATACTCTATATAATAAAAATTCTAGGCCAAGAACTTAAGTGTTGTACAAGTGAAAAATGCAGAGAAAGACCCAAGCATAAAAGTGATGATTATTTTTAAAATGTCACCCTTGCCAGACAGATAGTATAGGTATTAAGTTAACATTTATTTACCTTATCCTACTAACAATGATTTAAATCCTTGAAGCACATATGGGACCCTCAGCATCTCTAGATATTAGTACTGAGCAAGAGCCAGGAATAACCTCAGAGTACTGCCAGGTGTGGCCCAACCATCACATTTCTCAAAAATACAATCATCCTAGATATGATGATCAGAGCTAACTGGGCTAAGGATATAAATTAGTGTATCAGGTGAAAAATAATCGTGGTGTGGACTAGGATGATCAATGAAGATAGTAAGTGAGATCTCTGAGTTACACGATATTTAGACAGGATAAGCTGTTGTTTCTGATTTGGGAGTTAGGAAAATTCCCTCAATATATTTGTGAATTCGTTGTGCCAAAACCTTGTGTGGAGTTGTCATACCCTTAAATAGGAAATATTGAGAAGGAAAAATATTTGAAGTAATGGATAATAGCAAACCTTTTAGATAACTTGGAAGTTTAAAATATCTAATGCCTATAACAAGAGAAATGTCAGATGGGCATCCATATATAAAATTCAGAATTGCAGAGGATGCCATACATTTACTAATCCCACATAACTTATTGAGACTATTATATATTATGTAATTGTAAACAACACTGCATTGAACAAAGGCATGCAGAGTGCATTTTGTATTGTGTTTTTGTGTTCGTAGGGTATATCCCTAGGAGTGGTGTTGCTGGATCATATGGGAGCTCTAATTTCTGGTTTTTGGAGGAATATCAAAATTGTTTTCCATAAAAGTTGGAACTAGACATTATTTCCACCAACAGTGATTACGAGTTTTTTTTTTCTCCCCACATCCATGCTAGCACTGATTGTCCTTATATTTTTGTGATGTGTGCCAGTCTCTGTGGAATGAGATGGTATCTCATTGTTGTTTGGATTTGCATCTCCCTGTGATTAGTGATGTGGAGCATTTTATGTGTTTTTATGGCAATCTGTTTTTCTTCTTTGAAGAAGTGTTTGTTCATTTCTTCTCCCACGTTTTGATGGGGTTAGATTTTTTTCTTGTTAAGTTCTGTAAGACCTTGTATATCTTAGCTATTCACCCCTTATCTGATGGGCATTAAGTGCATAGTTTCTCCTTTTCCGTGTTCGCCTTTGTATCCTACTCACTGTTTCCTTTGAGGTGCAGGATCTTCTTAGTTTAATGTAGTCCCATTTGTTTATCTCTGCTTCCACTTGTTTAAACAGTGATGTTTCCTCTTTAAAGATGCCGTTAGTCTCAATGTTATGGAGGTGTCTTTTTTTAACCAACCTTTCTTTCTATATAGCTTAGGGTTCTAGATCTGATATCAAGGTCTTTAATCCATTTGGATTTGACTTTTGTGCATAGTGTTAGATGAGATTCAAGTTCTTTGCATGAAGCTGACCAGTTGTCCCAACACCACTTGTTAAAGAGGCTTTCTTTGTTCCATTTTGTATTTATTGCCTTTTTATCCAAAATTAATTGATTGTATGACTGGGGAACATTCTCTGAATACTCCAGTCTATCTCATTGATCTGAGGGTCTGTCTTTTTTCCAATATATGCTGTTTTAATGACTATTGTTTTGTAATGCAATTTAAAGTTGGGAAAAGTGATGCCACCCATCTTCTTTTTACTAAGGGTTGTTTTAGCTATTCTTGGGCATTTATTGTTCCAAATGCATTTCAGGAGTGTTATATCCACGTCTTTGAAGACTATTACTGGTATTCCATAAAGGAATTACTTGAATCTGTACAATGTTTTAGGGAGTATTGCCATTTCAATTATGTCAATTGTGTCATTGTGTGAACAGGGTATGTGTCCATTTTCTGTGTCCTTTTTTATTTCTTGTAGTAGTGATATGTAGTTTTCTTTTTGTATGTACATCACCTCTGACTCCAAGTTATTTCTTTCTTTGGCAATATTGTTAATGAGATTGTTTGTTAATGTCTATTTTTTCTCTATTATTACTTGTGTATCAGAAGGCCATTGATTTCTGTGACCTTTTTTTGTTTTGTAGCCATTAACTTTCCTATATGAATCTACTGTTACTTGAAGGTTTTTTATAGATTCTAAATAGTACCATGTCTTCTGCTGTGAGAGCTCGACTTCTTTCTTTCCTATATGGATGCCCTTGCTATCCTTTTCTTGTCTAATTGCTATGTATAGAACTATGTTCCAGTAAAATGTTGAATAGAAGTGCCAAGAGGGAGCAGCATTGTATTTACCAGAATTTAGAAAAAAAGAATTTTAGGTTATGTCCATTAAGTATAATATTTGGCATTTGTGACAAATGGCCTTTACTAAATTAGATAATTTTCTCCCATTCCCATCTTTTTGAGAGTTTTTATCATGAATGTATATTGGACCTTATCAGATGCTTTTTTTGCATCTATTATATAATCATATGCTTTTTAAAATTTAATTGTTGATATGGTGTATTATGTTGATTGATTCCTTGATATAAAACCATCCTTGCATCTTCTTGATGATGTGTTGCATCCTATTTGCTGGGATTTTGTTAGGATCATTGTATCTGTTTTCATCAGGGATATTGGTCTGTAGTTCTCTTTTTTTATAGCATATCTGTCATTGTTATAGTTGATTTTCCAATCCTTACAAAATTATTGAAAACTTTTACGGTGTAGGCTGGACCATTGTATGCTTTATGGTTTGGGGAACACCCATAACAGAAAAGCAATGAAGTATAAAATTGCAAACTGCTATAGTTCTTTCTAAAGTCATTGGAACTCCCTATATAAAATGAGAATATATATCTATCACTACGTGAAGATAGGATTTTTATGGATAAAAATCAACATGTATAATATTCATTTCTACAAGTCATTAGTCTGTAATACTTGGGGATAAGCACCAGCTACATGTGTTCTTTTATTCAAAGTTGCAAAAATGGTACATGTATCAACTATTTGTCTGACTTGTTTTCAAGAAATATGATAGTTGACCTGAAAACGAAGAGTATTTGTATAAAATGCTGCATGTCCTTCTGTAGGTGACTTAAATATTGTCATGGCCAAATGATCAGTAGTTTTATTCTCTAAATCCATCGGCCTTGGGAGGCTAGACTGAGTTCTTATGTGAGTGATAAATGACACAAACTGTAGACTCAGAAAAGTTGTAAGGGACAAATATGGACATTTTGTATTAATCAAGGTATATGTACAAGAGGAAGAAATAACACTCCTAAACATATATGCACCCAATGAGTGACCACAAATACAACTGTTGACAAATTTGAAAAAAAATATCAATAGCAATACAATAATTGTGAGAGACTTCAACACTGCCCTGTCACCCCTTGATAGGTCAACCAGACTGATATCCAAAAATATACTAGCTCTACAAAGAGAAATGGAAGAAAGTGGACTAGTAGATGTTGTCAGTAGGGGGTGGCAGAATATGAACCTCTGTATTTCTTGATTGTTTACGTATCACCATAGGGATTGCGTTCTTAATATTTGTGCTCACTGGCATTTCAGAAATATTAGAAATTGCTTCAGAAACTTTCAAAGCAATGCTATCAGTCTGTGCCTCAGCAAATTTTAATGCAAGACTAGAGAATTTGGTCCAAATCTTTTGAGTCTCACTAGAAAATTCAGTCCAAATCCTTTGATTCTCAGTCCAAATAATTTAATTCTCAAGATACATATAAAATGAAAGAAAAGGAGATCTATTACTAATGCAATTAGCATGAACAGAAGTTAGGATCCTTCAACCAAAGTCCAAGCAAACAATATCACATTAAAGCGAAAAGTCATAAGCTTAAAAAGCCAAAAAGGTGAAAACCACCTGAAAAAAAAAATGAAATGATCATCTCTCTGTTCCTCAGCAGAGCCCAAATCCTGGTTTAATTCCTTGTTACAGTTTCAGGTCCCAGTCATGGCACCATCTGTTAGTGCAGTCTATGGTTTCAAAATGAGGGTCTGGTGACATACAGGTCTGGAAGCAAATGTAGACTCAGGAAATAATCCACACAGTGAAGAGGTACAAGAACAAGTTCATGCAATTCAGTGCTCAAACAAGGAATTTATTTACCCAATTTTCTGCTTTTATGATGGAATGCAGCTCAGTGGAAGAAGACCAAAGAATGAGCCTCTCTGCCTTCCTCAGACCCCTGCTTTTATCAACAAGAATCGGGTCCCACCCTAAGGTGGGAGAAGGATACTAAGTAGGGAACAATCTAATATACCATCAACAGATCACCCCCTAGGGTGGAACACAAATATTGATTAGGGTAGGAACACTAACCCAACAAGTTAAGATTTAGGACACACTGTGGTATTGTGGAGTCTGAAAAATAAAAAATTTTTTATTTATCTGAAAAATAGTAAAGTTTGCAGCAGTTAGGGTACTCAAATGGTGTTCTCAAATTGGAGGGTCCCTCTGGCACTGAATCTGGTAGCAAGCAATATTCCACAATAAAGTGAGGTAAGAGAAAAAGGGCCACATAAAATAAGTCAGCAGGAGTGATGGCAGCAGCTAATTGCTAGAGTGAAAGATAGGGAACTGAGAGGATGCCCTTTTGCTTTGGGAGTAGGGTGACAGCTTACTGGGGCAAGGAGAATCTCCCACTTCCTGAGAAGTTAAGAACTGCGGGTAAGAGTATTAAATAGGGAGAGATATAAACTCAGGTTTGAGGGTGTTTGTATATATCAGGGGCTATATACAATATAAGCAGGGATCGTGTACAATCCAGATTAGAAAGGCATAGAAGAGTTCACCCCATATACACACTCACACCCACTTGTATACAGACATTATAGATCTATTTGTAAACTGTAGTTGAAGGTCTGACTCTTATGGGGTATAGCACCTAAAAAAAGGCCAGCAGGTTAAAGGTTTTCTAATTTTGAGGCCCTTTATCAATGGTGGGGGTACCTTTCCTAACTGAAGCTTTTGGTATTAGATTATGTATGGAGCATTTTAGGGTAAACATAATTTATACCACTAGAGTACAAAGGAATATGGTAATAAGCACTATAATAGGGGGGTCTACCCCATGTAGCATCATTCACCAGGGCCTATGCATCAAGTTTCCTTTTTCTAAAAGTGGGTGTTATGATATAATAGTAAATTAGCTTGAGATGAGAAAGAAGAAAGAAAAGAAAAAATATAAGGAAAAAATATAATAGTAATTTTCAAAAAAAAATTAAATCAGTGGAGTCTGTAACAAAAGTCTGTGGTATGCATTTGCCTATTTCAGTGATCTCTTTGGACCTAAGAATTAGATCATAATATCAGATGTAAACAAAATAAAATAAATTGGAATATTTTGTCAAAACATTTTCATTTTGAGCACTGTATTTGGAGTCTAGTTAGGGAGTCCAATCTATATCTCCAAGAAATTCTTTGTATAAAGATGTCGAAGCATTATTTTATACATAGTAAAATTAAGGCACTAAAACATAATGATAGAGAACACTGCAGAGAGGCCCCTGCTTCCATTCATATTCTACATCTGATTATATGGATAAAAACATTAGAACATAATTATAGGCCTTTGTGGTGAGCAGTTGATTAAACATTTGTTGTTGCAGTTTTCTCGTAGTATACAACAGAGTAAAGGTTTTTTTCTCCTCTTCCACTTAATTTGTTCCCTTCTCTTAATGTACCCTGGCACCTATGAGTTCAGAGATCTACCCTTTAGAGCATTGTGTTTCTTCATGGAGTTATTCTCAATACCATATGTGAGTGATATTCTTCTGTATTTATGTATCTTCCGGCTTACTTCATTTAACATAATATTTTCTAGTTACACTGATCAGGGTAGAGTCCCTGTTTGGGCGCCATTATGTAGTAATCCATCCCCAGGAGAGGTTCACTGATGTAGGTAGGGAGAAAAAGGTCTCTCCCCTCCAGCTCAGAAAACACGTCTCCCACCCAGTAACCAGCGTTTCTGAGGTGAATGCAGTGGGAAGAAATCCAAAAGACAACCAAACTTCCGAAGAAAATAGCTCTTTATTCCTTGCAGAGGTCACAGCCTCAAACGCCTGAGTGAAGGCCAGCAAGAGAAAAAAGACCTCCTCTTTCCATAGATCCTTGCTTTTATAACCCAGAATCAGGTACCACCCAATGGTGAAAACAGAATCAGGTATCACCCTAGGGTGGGAGCAGACTGCCAGGTCACACCCTAGGGTAGGGCACAATCACAGATCAGGGTAGGGTCAGAAATGTTTATACACAACAATTACATTCATGTTGCTGCAATCTGCATGATTCTATCATTTCTCACTGTTATGTACTATTCCATTGTGTATATGTACCACAAATTTATGATCCACTTTTCTATCGTTAGACATTTAGGGTGGTTCCAAATCTTGGCTATTCTTCTGAGTGCTGCAATGAATAATGTGTGCATACATAATTTTGGATGAATGTCTTTCTATCTTGGTGATAGATACCCAGGAGTGTGAATGCTAGGTCATATGGCAGCTCAATTATTGGTTTACTGAGAACCCCTCATATTGTTTTTCATAGGGATAGATCAGGCAGCATTCCCACTAGTCGTAGATGAGAGTTCCTTTCTTACTGTATACCCGGCAATAGAAATTGGTCATATTATTTTTGATGTGTGCCATCCTAACTGGTGTAAGGTGGTAGCTCATTGTTGTCTTGATTTGGATTTCCCTAATGATGAGTGATGATGAACATGTTTTAATGTTAACGTGTTTTCAGATGTTTCATCTGTTGGTCTTTATCAGACTTGCATATTCATTTCTTCTCACCATTTTTCTGTTTAATTTTTTTAGGTTTTGTGGAGTTAAATTTAGTGAGTTCCTTATATATCCTAAATATGAAACCTTTATTTGATGTGTTGAGTGCAAAAATTCATTCCCATTCTGTTAGCTGTCTTCTGGTTTTAGCCCGTGCTCATTTTGCCATACAGAAACTTTTTAACTTGAAGTATTCCATTTATTTAGGTATATTTATTGATGTTACAGCTCTCACCATTGGCATTCTATTATCAAATCCATTTTTGAGGTAAGTCTTGCAGTGTTTTGCCTATGTTTTTATCAATGAACTTTATGACTTTGGTCTCATTTCAAGGTCTTTGACAAATTTTAAGTTTACTTTTGTATAAGGTGTGAGATCTGGATCAATCTTTAGTTTCTTACAGGTCATTATCCAGTTTTTCCAACACCATTTGTTGAAGAGGCTGTATTTGTTCTGTTTCATGTTTTGGCTCCTTTTTCAAATATTAGTAAGCCATATATTTGCAGATAGTCACTGGAAGTTCTGTTCTTATCCATTGTTCGGTGCCTTTGTCTGTGTTCCAATACAGAAGCTGTTTTGATCACTATGTCTTTATAGTAAAGCTTTAGTTTAGGTAAAGAGATGCCACCCAGTTTCTTGTTTTTCAATATGGATTTGGTAACCTAGGTCTTATTAACACTTCTACAAAATGTTCTAAGTCCTTAAAAATGATGTCTGAATTTGGATAGAAATTGCATTGAATCTATACAGTAGTTTAGATATGAGGGTCATTTTGATGATGATGATCAGGACAAGGGTGGACCTCTGAAAGCAGGTGGCTGAGTCTGCAATGATGGGGTGAAGTTAGCTTGCAGGGGGAGTAGAGATAGCTTCTATCTCACCTTACAGGCAATGGCAGAACCGTGCTTCTGCTCTGCAGCTACTGAAGCACAGTGATTGTGGTGGAAGGATTTGCTTGTGCGCAGTCTGAGGTTGGAGCCCTCCCATAGGACTCCTGGTTCCCAGCCCTTACTGGCAATGACAGAACAGGTTTCTGCCCCACAGCAACTAAGGCATGCTATGGCATTGCTTGCATGGGTCCAAAGTCAGTTCCCTCCATCTTTCTCCTGTTTCCCAGTCCTTACATGCAATAGTGGAACCACAGTTACTGAGGCACAGCCATGATGTCACTTGTGAACAATCCGAAGTCGAGTCCCTCACCTCCCTTATGTTCCCTGGGAGAGATCAGATCTTTCCCCTTCTGTCCCCTGATTGACAGCCCTTAGTGGAAATGGTGAAAACTCAGCAACTGAGGCACAATGATGGTTTTGCTTACGTGCAGTCCAAGGAGATTTTATTTCTTTTTTACATTTTTCTGTCAGAAAATATAGTTTAATGTTTTATATTAAAACTTTTTTATATTTCTTATTTAAACACACAACTATATGACAATTATAGAAGTGTGTTATTAAAATATTAATTTTGGGGCCAGAGAGATAGCACACCTGTAGGGCATTTGTCTTGCATGCAGCTGATCTGGGAGGGACCTGGATTGATTCAGGGCGTCCCATAATGTCCCCACAGGATACCAGAAGGTGGTTTAAAAAATAAAATAAAATACCAACTTTGAGGCCTTAGCTGACTTAGTAATCATCTTTCAAAGCAATTTAGTTTTATATTGATTCTTTGGTACTAAAGGGAGCTGAGCCCTGAACCTTACTGTAATACTAACCCTGTCCTTTTTATTATGTATAGACAGTTATATGTTTTCTTTCTTAAAATTTTTAAGTTAAATAACCATAAGATATGAAGTTAAAAAGTTATTGATAGTTCAGTTTCAATCATACAATGTTCCAGAACCCTTCCTTTCACCAGTGTCCATTTCTTGTCACCAATTTTCTGTTTCCCTGTTTTGCCTCCCCAGCCTGCCTCTATGGCAGATATTCTCTCTCTTTTTCTTTCTCTCTCTCATTTTCTTTCACTTTCTCACTTTCCCCTCTTCTTTTATATTTCGTTTTTGTTTAATCTTGTCTTTAGAATAACGGATTTTATACTGAGATTTTCAATTGTTATCAGTTAACTTTTCAAGTAATTTTTCGAGAGTGAGAATATATGGTGGGCACATCTGGTGATGCTCAGGGATTACTCCTGGCTATGTGTTCAGAAATCACTCCTGTCTTGAGGAACCATATGGGAAGCATGAGAATCAAACCACAGTTCATCCTAAGCTAGTACCAGCAAGGTAAAATCTTTACCACTCCATGCCACCATTCTGGCCCCTCAAGATATATTTTGAAAAATAGAATTAAGTGCTAGTATGTGCTAGCAATTTTTTGGCAATGCATATATATCAAATTTTATTTTCAATCACTTGCTGTTCTTTTCACCTACCTTCTTAATGAAATTTTATGGACTTATTCTACTTCTGTCTACTGCTACACATGTAGCTAGATAGCAGCAGGAAAACAGCTTCACTATATGTTTAATTGCTTCATACATCCTTTGGAAACTGTCATTGGAGAGAAGAGAAAGGTGACTAGATTGCTAATCTCAATTAGAGTATATATATTCTCTGCACAGAAATAAGTGATCAGAAAAATCTAATTTGAGCTAAAGGGAATCATAGTCATTAAATTGTGGGTTCCCACTTCTCTTTAAGGTTAAGCCAGACAATATGTGCATCCTTAATGTTTGGTGTCATCAAATATTCTAACCATAAGCTCCCCCTCCTAATTCTACTCCTGAAGATTAAGTCTTCTGGCCAAAAAATTTTTCTTTCTCTAAAAACCAGATAAAACCTTGTTTATGTTTGTGAGGTAAATTTTAATTCCTTGCTAGACCACGGGATGACATTCTCAGACAAAACGGACTGTCATTCTCTTGATACTCTAGAATCTGCTTCACAAAATTGCTTTCATTCAACCTGTCCCTAGATGGAACCCTCGTTTATACAATGGTCTTCCATACAGTGTGTGCTGTTGAGCTTGTCTAGTATATGTTGCTTGTTTGATCATAAAACAGAAATTTCTCACCCAAAATTGGATTAATATGAGGTAATTAAAACATGCTGGTTCTAGGAAACAGACAGTGCAATGCCCTATATAGAAATAATATATTTGATATAATATATTTAATATGTTTAATATAATTTAATATAATATATATTTGAGGACAGCAATGTAGGATGTCAACTAATTTCTAACATTACCACAAAATACATTTTTTCCTTGCTTTCTGAAACTTCCGTGTTTTAAAAACTTGATACTACATATCTACAGATCATGTTTTTTTGACAGACTGTATATATGGTATGTGTATATGTCATGTACATGTATATGTGTATATGGTCTGGTTTTGAACCCAGGTTCTCATACACAAAAGGAAAATCCTGGGGCTGAAGCAATAACACAGCAGTATCACATTTGCCTTTCATGCTGCTGACCCAGGACCAACCTGGATTCAACACCTTGCATCCCATATTGTCCCCGAAGCCAGGAACGATTTCTGAGCACATAGCTAAAAGTAACCCCAGAGCATCATCAGGTGTGGCCCCCAAAACAAACAAAACAGAAACAAAAAAGCTAAATATTGCACACTGAGCTGCATTTCCAGCAAAGTAGACCATGTTCTTTTCTTCTTCCTTGCCATTGCCCTTCACTATATATTTTAGTTCGATTTCTTTATCTGTATCACTGTCTTCCTTCTCAGTTGCCAACTAGATTTTTCCTTCCTGGAAGGCTTTTAAATATATTCATCTGTCTTTCTTATATGATGCTCTGAAATACAATGTAGGTTAAGAAGGAGATCTCTCTGGCTGTGTATTCTTTCATCTTTTCTTTACCCATGATTTCTATAACTAGTAGTGTTCAAGCTTTGATTAGAGTCTATTTTTCGATCATCAGCATCTGCAAAGTTTGGTAATTAGAATATCAGCATGTGGTCTTATTATTGTGTTTAGTGTATTACTCATTTTTAGCTTGCCAGATCTTTTCTTTCCTAGAAATATGAAGAATTTACAATAAATTCAATTATTTTAGTTTTTTTTACCTTGTTCCTCAGATTAGCAAAATGAATTAAAAGTTGATATCTTTTAGTATCTCTGAAGGTAGAAGTGTTTGATACAATTTAAATTCATGACATAGCCAATTACAGTTGTGACAAGAACACTTTAACTTGTTCATGATATCTTTGTTTCTGTGGCTATTTTAATGTATATGAGGAGGTAGTCTACCACCTTCCTGTATGTACACACCTATATATTGGTCCACACTCTGTTTTTCACATATAATTGATTACTTGCTTGTTTTCTGTCTTCTTTCCTTTACTGCAAAATTTCCATTTGAATGAATGGCAAAAGTACTCTTGACTGAAAGGGGTGTCCCTGGTTATCCAACAAATGGGAGCTGAGTGATAACACATTCAGAGTTGTCAAGGAGAGGGATATTGATTTCTTCAAATGCAATCAAATGGCAACTGAAAGTGAGAGCTTCAAAACTATTTCCCCTTCTGTTTAAAATTGATTATTTCAACCTATGCCAGCTCATTATCTGGTGAGCCGAGGGAAATTGCAACTTGAAGTAATCCATGGCAGTTTCACAAGAAGAGTGAAAGGCCAGACTGTCTGTTACTGTGAGGGAGGTCTGGAGTCCAAAGATGATGGCAAGATATAGTAATATAGGAATAAAAGTATTTATTCACAGAACTAACAGGCTAATACCACATTTAAATAGAGAGTGTAGATTTGTTGTAAATGGCAAGAAAGCATATGTGCTTCTAATCTTGGCTTGCATTAAAAAAAATAAGACGAATTAACACGGATTTCTTAGCTCATACTTTGGTCTGATCTACAGTTTGAAGACAATCTAATTTCAGTTTGAGTCCTTATAATGTTTTGAAACATTTCCAAGTTTAGATTTAAGACAACTCACAGTTGTCTCAAATTAGTATGAATGAATGAGTGTATTTACTTTAGGAAAGTACAGAGATCAAACAGGTCTAGTGAAATTGTTTCAAATGGATTCTTCATTTTATCTTAAAGAGAATATCTGTAACCCCAAAAATTTACATTGAAAGGTTCACTCAGCCTCATGGAGATGTTAGTATGTGCATTTATTTTTAATAATATTGACACATTGCTGACCCCTATTAAGTATGTCTGTCAAAGTGTGTACTTAGTGTCTGAATTTGTGAACAGTGAAGTCTATGCATTTACATTGGAAATAATAGAGCATTAATGGAGCATAATTTCTATTATACCTGGAACAAAGGACTCCCTGGATCCTAGGAAATGTTTAGTAGCTATTCAAAAACAATATAATATAGACACCCTTTATAGATCCATGTTTTTAAGGAATACATTTTTTGTCATCATGATGAAAGCTTAATTCAATTTTAAAGTACTATCATTCCATTTCTTCACTTCTCATTTTCTTTTTCTACTACTAAAACCCTTACTCTCAACAGGTAACTTTAATCCTATGACAGAAACAAGGTATAGATGGAGTAGAGGAGAGAATGCAGAGAGAATGCCATATTTGTGGACTGTTAGTTTATGACAAAAAAATGGATGCACCCAATAGAACAAAGGAAACCTCTTTAATTAATAGTGTAGCAAAAGCTAAAAGCACTTGCTAAAACAGTTAAATTTGATCTTACTTCTTCACAGTACATAACAACTAATTAATAGTTAAAGGCCTTTATACTAGAACAGAATCAATAACTTACATTAAGGTGCTAGAAACATAGTACAGTGAGTAGGGCACTTGACTTGTACATAGAAAACCTAGGTTTTTACCTCCCTTCCAGAACCCAATATGATTCTCTGAGTCCTGTTATGGTGATTTTCTGAGCACAGAGGAAGGTTCAACCCCTAAGAACAGCCAATTGTGGCCCACAAACAAAATAAAATTCAACAAATAAAAATGAAAATGGAAACAAATTTTTTACTATACCCAGTGGTGCCCAACTGACTTCTAATTCTGTGCTTAGGGGTTACTTCTAATTGTTCTTGGGGAATCATATCTGATTAAAAATGAAGCCAGCTACATGCAAAGCAAGTGTCTTAAATCTTGTACTATCCTTCCAGTTCTTAAAGTAAAAAAATTTTTGTGGCAAAAAAAATTCCAGCCAATGTAAAAAAGATACCCTACTGTATATGAGAAGGCATTTACACATAGGACATCAGATAAAGTGTTAATATAAAAATACACAGAGTATTCAAATAAAAATTATTTATCTGATTGAAAAAATGGGTAGAGGAAATGAACAAAACTTCCAAGAAAAGGACATACATATGGTCAATATGCATGTGGAAAAATGTCTGTTATTGCTTATTGTCAGGAATTATAAATCAGAACAGCAATGAGGTATAATCTTACAGTAATTATAATGACATATGTAAATGACTGGGAGAAACTAGTGCTTACAATAAATAGTGGCAATAAAAGGACATATTTCACTACTGGTGGGAATGGTCTCTGGGTTAACCTTTATGGAATACAGAGTTGAGATAAATCAAAAAAGTAATGATATGATTTTCATAGTGCTTCAGTAATTTTACTTCTTGGCATCTAATACCAAATTAAAAATTTTATTTGAGAGATACACACAAACCTATTCTTATTGCATCAATATATTAGCTGCTAATGAAAACATTCCAAAGTTCTAATGGCTAATGAATAGGTAAAGAAGCTCTAGTAAACATGCATAATGACAGACACTAAAGACTATAAGAATGTGATATCAACCTAGAGAACATTATATAAAGTGAAATAAGTCGGAAAGTAAAGGACACAATTTGGCAAAATAGAGATAAGGGGTTGGAGGCAAGAAATGGTGCCAAAGACTTGGCTCTGGATTACAGATATAGAATGCTAAATTGGGGGAGCAGGATGATACATTTATTAGAGGTAACATAAGGACATTGGGTGAGTGTCTTAGGAACTTTGATGATTGTGAGCTAATGTAACTGCATATATCAAACTAATAAGCAATAATACTATTATGCACATGTGACTCACATTACTAATTACATTTAAAAATAATTCTGCCAAGAAGATGGAGAAAGTAATCTGAAAGATGCCTGAGACATTTATTGAGGAACACTGATAAGAATAGTGAATATGAACAAAAATATTGTATGCTGGATGTTTACAATGTATGGTAGTATTGTAAATCACAGCACCTTAAAAATAATGAAGGCTGGAGCCAGAGAGATAGCATGGAGGTAAAGCGTTTGCCTTTCATGCAGAAGGATGGTGGTTTGAATCCCGGCATATCATATGGTCCCCTGTTCCTGCCAGGAGCAATTTCTGAGCATAGAGTCAGGAGTAACCTCTGAGTGCTGCTGGTGTGACCCAAAAAGCAAAAAAAAAAAAAAAATAATGAAGGCTATCATAAATAGAGCTTACAACTTTTCTTACTACTATAATAAAAACATTGAATAGTATAATGCCACTTGTTTATCTTTAGTGTTTCTTATACTTAATGTAACCCACCTTCAAGATATCCATTTTTATTCCAAAACATTCCCACGAGTATCAAAGAAGAGATATATAACTAGCAAATTATATCACCATTTCAATGACTCAATTTACTTGATACCCAGTAACATTTAAGATTACTCTTAATTCTCCCTGCCCCTTCTTTTGATTCTTTTTATATAAACATCACTTACTCTCATTTTAACTTTCACTGCCTCTAAGTTTCTTTTCTTCTGTTAAATCCAGGGATTCGGAGGCCAGACTTGTTTGGAAGAGAAGTGATAGGGGTTTATTATTCAGTGAAATAGTCTTACTCACAAAGTGAATTGGTAGCCTCATGCATTAATCACAAGGGATTTGGGAGTTGTGGATCTGGGCACAAATGCTGATACAGAAAATAATTTACACAGGTTGAGAGGAATAAAACAGGTTCAGAAAATATCCACCACAAGGCTTCCACTGCCATCGTATAGACCACCTGTGGAAACAAAACTGAAAGCTGTTTCTTCCCGATAACTAAAATCTTTATTGGAGGGAGAAAGACCACTCCTTAGAGTGGAGAACAGGTTTTGTAAGGAACCAATCCAGAAGTACTTCTGGTACTTAGCGACAAGAATTAGCAAAAAGAATTGTACTGAATAGAATAAAAACAATTTACTCCAACATCTCTCCCTTTTTAATTTTATAGAAAATGCAGAAATATGAGGTAAAACAAAGTAGTTCATGTTCTAAGGTTCTCTGAAAAAGGCAAGAACCACTAGCTAAAAAAAAATAAAAAATGGTGGCAGTTTTTACATAGACACAGTAAAATGTTGGAAAAACAGAAAAAAATTATTGGCCTAAGAAAAAGGTTGTCCTTACCCATGAAGCATTCTTCTGGTTTCAAAAATTGGACTCATGAGTCAGGGGAGAACAGCTGATGTCTGAGCAACTAAAGCCTAAGTAAAATCACTATAACAAATTTTCAGGGTGGAACAACCCCCTCCTCAAAACAAAACATTTCAGAATTCTCATCCATATTAGATAGGAAATTCTCTTCATACCTAAGATTCCCCCCATATTATTGTGCCTATGCAAAAAGAAAAATGCCATGGGATATTGGGTAAAAATATCAAGCTCAATAATACCTATAATCTGATTCTGTCAGAAATACAGAACCCAAGCAATATTTATTTACTAGAATATCCTATGAAACAAAACCAAAATATAAAAGGGGAAAATTATATCTACATAAGGAACTACATAAAAAGAATTATACATATTAAGGAAATACATCTAAAAATATAAAAAAGAATGTATACATATCCCCGTTAATTCTTTTGAAATAGTCTTTAAGAAAATTATTGATCATACTTCAGCCAACAATGTAGTCTTGTGGAATGAAAAATGGCTCTGAGCAGTCATAGATCAGGAATTTTCCTTGGACTGAGGGTCTCTCAAAAGCTTAATCTGTTATTGAGCAACAGTCCACTGGGAAGAGAGGTGGGAGAAAAGAGGCCACCAAGAGCAAATCATCAGCAGTGGGCGAGGCATATTCTTCCCAGGGCTGAGGCAAGAGGTAGGCTAGGTTATTTAGAACATTCCAGATTCTGAGGAACTGAGGGTATAAAGGGTTAGCTAGAAAGAAATAATAAATTAAAGGTAAGAGAGTGAAGGAAACAATAGAAAAGGATTTGTAAAGTATTCATCAGGGTTGGGGAAAAGGAGGGCCTTAAACAGCAAAAAAGAAAGACTAGGAGCCCGGAGAGATAGCACAGTGGCGTTTGCCTTGCAAACAGCCGATCCAGGACCAAAGGTGGTTGGTTCGAATCCCGGTGCCCCATATGGTCCCCTGTGCCTGCCAGGATCTATTTCTGAGCAGACAGCCAGGAGTAACCCCTGAGCACCGCCTGGTGTGGCCCAAAAACCAAATAAATAAATAAATAAATAAATAAATAAATATATAAAATAAAATAAAAATAAAAAAGAAAGACTAAATACCACA
>PVKC010002520.1:0-43074 GCA_004027635.1 Crocidura indochinensis
CTACCTGTTTACAGTCCTGGAGTGCAGATTTAATGGTCCAAAAGGTTTAGGCCAATCTCCATAAGTAGCCTATGTTTCCTTTGAATGATTGAAGAAATTAGCCTCCTAAATGAATGGTAAAATTAAATCAAACTACAGTGTCCTAAATTCAGTGTAAGCCCACAATATATCGTTAGGGTGCATAGCAGGAGGAGCGCTATAAATTGGGTGAGTAGGGGTCTCTCCTAAAGGATTGCATCCTTCAATATCCTACCTCTAATCACCCAATTCTCGAAGATTGGCTAAAGAGCAAAGATTGCAAAATCAGTCTCTGATATGTTTTCCCCTATAACATTTTGGTTTTTATTTTTTTTTGAAGGTATTTTATGGTCTGAACTTTAATGACATGAGAAAAAGACTATTTTCAGATAACATTTTTCAAATTTGGACTTAGCCCAAGAAAGATTAAAAAGGTTGGCAAGTGTAAGTAAAATGTTCCAGAAGGCTTTTAGAAATGCACAGTGTTAAAAAAAAATAATGGAAACTTCAGAGTGCCTGTTTTGTAAACTTCAGCAAAAGTAGTAGGTTTACTTATGCACACACACACATCATCCTGGTTTATTACCACGTGTCCTGAAACATCATAATATTCTCAGCTTGTTTCAAAGTTCCTTTCCATTATTAATTCATATTTTGATTCTTGTCATTGTGAAGTTAGCCATTCTAGGGATAAATAAAAACCTTAAGGTTCAGGAATATAAAGTAGCTTGTTTTATCTCATCACTAACCATGCATAGATAAACCTGAATGAACTTGATTAACTTCCTATAGTTAGTGAGAAAGGTAGATTCCTTGGATATGAGATAGAGATGGGATCATTGAATAGAGCTGTTGTAAACTAGCTGTCTAAGCTTGAATTATTTGCAAGTTCTGAGCCTTGATGTGTTCATATGAAAAGTGGGGGTATTAATATATTAGTCTTAATAATATTAACAGTTAGTTATTAACATTAATAACTAATATTAATGATATTGTATTAATATTAGGAACAAATGGAAAGGGGCATTATTCTTGTGAGTTTTAATGTCACTTATATGTTGACTAATATTGAAATAAAATTAAATATATAGATAGGCATGTAAATGGCAATTTAAAGCCAGGCCTCCACAACACTGGCCATGGCATGTCAGTTTCCCATGAACCATCACTATCAATTTCAAATCACAGTCACCATTTTATCTGGTTATTATCAGGTTTAAGATTCCTTCCAAGATCTAAAGTAAACCAACAGTATTAATTTTAGAGTTCACTATTAGCTCCCCAGATCCTTCTTACTCTCATCAAGTGGAACTGATTAAGGTTCATGTGGAATGTATATTTGTTTCTCAAGCTCACTCATTCTATTTCCTGTTGAATGGTCTCTTTTGTAATTTGGAGTGACAATCTTTAATGATTATGAATTGTACTGCATTAAAAAGTATAGCCTAAATAAATGATAATAAAAAGTATAGCCTATAGAAAGACATAATTTTAGCTCTCAAGGATGCATGCTGAGAACAGGGGTGGAGGGAGGACAACAGGACAACAGGAATTGGTGGTGGGAATGCTCCTGATTCAATGAATGTCTCTATATACCTAAAATATTGCTGTGAAAAAAATGTTAATCCATTGTGGTAAAAATAAAAATAAAAATTTTCTCAAAAAAAGTATAGCCTATAGAAAGATATAATTTTAGCTCTCAAGGACTCCGTGTTCTCAGAAGAACAGAAGGACTTCAGAAGCAAGGCACACCTACCACAAAAACACCTGCCAGATCATGTCTGTTTAAAAAGCGTAAGAAAAAGAAACAACCTGAAGCCCACAAATCAGAAATCAAAACTGTGACCAACCATGTATAGATAAACCTGAAGTTACCCCGGATGCATACTATCAAGGAACTAAGCACATGAACATGATAAACTTCCTATAATTAGACACTGGCTATTTATCATTGAATGCCTCTACTACACAGACCTTAAAGTGGTGGTTTCATAGTAGCACCATATGCATCTATTCCCCAATTTTCCAAGTAAATTAAAATCTGGAATGAGTGCCTTAATTTCTGACTTCACAGCACATGGTGGCACAGAAATTTTAGGTGCTATGTGCTACTCATATTCTTCAGATTGATTGCTTCATTCGTTGAAAAAATGTGATAAATATAAATATGTCATTATCTTCACTGATAGTGAGAAAAATGGGCTAGAAAATAGTGAAAATCTATTTTTCCCTATATTCTATTGTCATTGGTATGGGCTGATTCATATCACTCATTTTAATTTGCATTTCCAATAGTAAGTGAGAATGAGCACTTTTTCATAAGCCTATTTGCGATCTGTATATCATCTCCAGGAAGCATCAACAACTTTGATATTTTTTATCAGAACTTACAATAAATTAGAAAATATTTTATGTTCAGGGAAATCTAGGCCTCACCACTGAACCCAAATGATAAGGAACCAGACCACTTCTGAACACTCACTATGAAGAATCCTTCCTCTGTATTTCAGACATAACTGAATATGTGCATAACAGTGGGTCCACCAATATTCATCTCATTCTACTAGTCAGTTTATCTGAGGGTTTAATAAGAATTGAGTTGGTAAGATAATTAGTTAAGGATGATAGAACTGCTCAAGGAGAATGAGATAATATGTTGTGTAGAGGCCAATTAATGTTCTAGGAACTTAATGTGACTTACTTCTATTAATCTCTAGAACAACCCTATAAAAATTGTTATGGCTTTAGGTATATCAAATAATTTTCCTCTGATTTTTTTCTCCATCTAGTTCATTTGCAGAATAGTATGTGGAATGCACCAAGAAACTTGCTGTTAATAACACATTTTCTCAGGAAGATAGAGAAATAGTACAGGGTTTAGGATGCTTGCTTTGATTGCAACAAACCAGCATCAACACCCAACATCCATCAGGAATAACTTTTGAGCACAGCTAAGAATTAACTCAGAGTACTCCTATGTGTAGCCTAATTAATACTTCCTGTAAGTGCATTAAATAAAATTAAGTAAAATAAATATATTCTTAGATCTCTCCCAAGTCCAAACTGCTTGATCAAATTTATCCTCAAATTTAATATTTAACCTCAGTATCCATTAAATTTTGAGAAGAGCTGACCTAGAACTCTGTTTTAAGTGGATCATGGGTCTCAAACTAGAAATCAGTAGGAAAAAAATGATTTTGACACATGTGCTTTTTTCTGCCTGGGGAGGAATACTTCATGAATCAACATTATCTAAGCTTCCTATTCAAATATACTAGGGCAATTTTTAAACTCTAGAAAGCTTAGAACTTACCATCTTCTCACACTTAAGATACAATAATGAATGTGCAATGAGTTCTCAACTGGTTATTCTTTACTAAGTCATTGATAAGTTCTTATTATGAATTGCTGAAATTTCTGTATGGGGCAAGGGGTCACAACTACTGACGTTCAGCAGTTATTCCTGGCTCTGCACCAAGGTGTCACTCCTGCCGGGGCTCAATGGGACCATATAGGATGTGAGGAACCAGAATGCAGGACAGCAGCATGCAAGCAGTCGCCTCACTCACTGTACTATTACTCCAGCACCCAATCGCTGAAAATTTTAACCAGTATTTTCAAAGGAACAATCTCATTTTGGCCTTAGCATTTTATGTGTGTCTAGCAATTCTGTATATACTGTAAACAGTCTTCACAGTGTTTGTATTTACTAGGAGTTTCTTCCTTTCAAGTTTTGTCTGATTTTAACAAACCTTTTATCTGTGCTTATAAAATGAGACAATACTGCAGCTAAGGTGACTGACTGGCCTACCCAGGAGTGAGGAGTTTTGATACAAAACTCCAGTGACTGTACAGTCCTAGAGCACTGAAACTGAAACGGTTACTCATCTAAGCTGCAAGTTCGTCTGTCTCCTGCTTTTTGCAGGATAATTTGTTCTGTGAGTACTACATTCCTGCTTTATTTCATTTTCTGTGTGTTGCTACTTTCATCTTTAGTTCCTATAAAACACAATCTGTGCCATAAACAAATAAATTCATACTTTCATGAAACATCCTACTATCTCCTCATCCTGACAATTCTACAAGAGCAGAAGAAATATTTGTCCATTATAGTGCTTCTAATATTACATGGTTTATTATGATTTTAAAAATAAAGTAAATAAGATTTGTTGAGTATTCCATTTCTTAACTTTTTGGAATCAGTATTGATTAGTTATTGTGACAGTACTCCAGAAGTACTCAGTCGTCATGTTCAAATGGTAGAATTTGTATTCTGGGGTTTTACTTTTATCTCTTCTGATACAGTAGAAGCGTAAGCTTACCTCTTGATATATTTCTTCGTAAATTGCTAACTTTTATAAGAGGAAGTAACGATGAAGATTTTTTTTTTTTGGTGTTTGGGTCACACCCGGCAGTGCTCAGGGGTTACTCCTGGCTCCATGCTCAGAAATTGCTCCTGGCAGGCACGGGGGACCATATGGGGCACCGGGATTCGAACTGATGACCTTTTGCATGAAAGGCAAACGCCTTACCTCCATGCTATCTCCCGGGCCCCAACGATGAAGATTTTAACCACAAAAATGAATTATACTTAGTTAAGTACTAAAATTTCCTGAAAAATGTAAAGCTACATATTATAGGTGAGCAACAAATTTTAGAGTTTGAAATAGATAATTCCACATTTACTCTTCAGTTTTTGATATATAGTTGAGTAGTTTATACATAAAATAACAAGATGGAGTTTTTTTTTAATTTTGGGGGCCACATTCAGTCATGCTCAGGGGTCACTCCTGGCTATGTGCTCAGAAATTGCTCCAGTCTTGAGGGACCACATAGAATGCCAGAAATATCAAACCGCTGTCTGTCCTGGGTCAGCTGCATGCAAGGCAAAAACCCTACTACTGTGCCATCACACCAGCTCCAAGATGGAGTTTTAAAACTTCTGTATCTTACTTCTCCCAAAGAATACTTGGCATTGGCCAATTATAGGTGCATTACTTATTGCTTTATTTATATTGAATTATATGAAATTTCATTTAGATAGGAATTAAACATACTATCTATTTTTTATCTCTCACTGAAACATCAATATGTTAAGTCCAAACAGCATCTGTATGAATAAGTGGTGTGTTGATCCTATGACACTGTCTCTAAGAAGAAAGCATGATAGTCTTCATCACAGCACACATTACTTTTGTTAAGTTTTCTTTTTTCGTTGTTACTTTTGAACTCACATCAAATAATTTTGAAGGTTAGATATTCCTGGGTCAGAATTCAGGGCTGGCTCCTGCTGGCGATCAGGTCATAAAGTGCTGGGGATCAAACCCAAGGCTCTTGAATGCAAAGTATAATTTCTAGCCTTTTGCATAATCTTCATGGTTTTATTGTTTAATTTTATTAAAGTCACATTATATATTTAACAAAAATGAGAGCTGAAATTCTAGAAGCTGCATGTAAGGTTATAATAAATTCAAGTTGGAAGGAAAACATAGTTTATAGATGAGAATATGGCTATGTCTCAAGCTTATATAATTTGGCTCACACAAGTTAGCAAATAGCAGGAGTAACTAACTGCTGACTGAATTTTTGAGTGAATTCTCCCAGGTCACCATTTGACATTGAACTCCTTGCTTTTTTTTTACACCAGCCTTTCATCAGTTATCTCCTACCTACAGAAAAGATTCCAATGTCATAAGATCTGGAACTTATACTTTCTTATTTCTAATTTTCATAACTGAAAGAAGATGGAGGAGGGCTGGATTATATGTTACTTTTTCCTCCATAAGAAAACCGGGCAAGGATATATCTTCCAATGATTTGCTATTTTTTCTATAAAATCTGCTTATTTTCTTGGTAAAAAATTATTATATGTGTAATATCAATATTTCTGATTGTCATCATGCCAGCATTACAAATGTTTCAATATTCTTTAATTTTGAAGAAATTTGGGGAAATTGCTTATTTATTTTGGGTCCATGTTAAATATTTAGTTCCAATTTATCAATTTCAAGTTTGTTGCTTGAAAATTGCTGTTAAGGAACATTCTAATTTTAACTAACTCTTCAGTTACAAAGGATTTTTAACACTAATAATAGGAACTAGCACATATAATATTAAAATTTGTGAAGGATATCAATGTGGTGTGTTAATTCTAACAGTATTAAAATCAGCAGTTGCTTTGGACTGACTTGCTCTTATTTCTATCAGTGCTGCTTTTATTATGAACATATGAAAAAAAAAGCACAATTACTATATAAAACTAAATTTGCTTATTGAGATCATTTGTTTATTAGGATCATTCTATATTTGTTTACTAAGATCACTTGTTATTAAATTATTTATTTATTTATTAATATTACTATAAATTAATTTATAAGATCATTCTCCAAAGTGGTATTTAATGTAATAAAGATCAATATTTTATCTTAACACTTTACTAGAGTCAGAAAGACATTTTGAGTGAGTACACAGGGAAAACTTTAATCAACTAAAATCTAAATCCCTGTTACTTACCCAAATAGAGTTGGAAGAATTTAACAAATTAATATATAAAGCACTCAAAAATTCGTAAGACGGGGAGGAGAGGTGGCGCATGGGGTAAAGCATCTGCCTTGCCCCCCTCCCCCAGCTAGCTTAGGATGAATAGCAGATTGATCCCCAGGGTCCCATTTAGTCCCCCAAGCCAGAAGCACATAGCTAGAAGTAACCCCTGAGGGTCACCGGGTGTGGCCAAAAATAAAAGAAAAGTCTGTAAGGCATATTTTCCATTAGTTTATTGTCTATGCTCTTCTTTAATGTAAAACATTCTCATGGCAAGAAAAAGTTCATTTTATAATTCATGTCTCTTGATTAAGTGTTTTTATTTTGATAGTATAAAAGGTCATGTAAATTTTAACTAGGTCTCTAATTACAACGGTGAACTTGAAATAGACCAACAAGTGTTTGTTCATTGACTGATTTGAACAATTTACAATGTTGATTTTTCTCCAGCATAATTTTGTGCTAATTATATTCTATTCTATTACATCAAACTATATATAACTCTCAAATAGAATCAAACTTGCTTGATAACAGACATTGCTCATTGCGTTCAGAAATTCCATCATGTTAACATTACTGTTAGCATGCTAACATTACTGTTTCTCCTCTTATTCATTTTCCCTAGAAACTTATTAAGATTAGTGAATTTGAAAGACCAAACTCCTGTTGACTTACTCCCTCAGTTCCACTCCTCCCTGCCTAGAAATAGCCTGCTCACAATGTACATGCATCTGCCTTTGTTCTTGGTTATATTGAGAATATTAGGAAATAGTTCCAGGGGCCCGGGAGATAGCATGGAGGTAGGGCATTTGCCTTTCATGCAAAAGGTCATCGGTTCGAATCCCGGTGCCCCATATGGTCCCCCGTGCCTGCCAGGAGCAATTTCTGAGCATGGAGCCAGGAGTAACCCTTGAGCACTGCCGGGTGTGACCCAAAAACCAAAAACCAAAAAAAAAAAATAAAAAAAAAAGGAAATAGTTCCAGCTAATGCATGGAATTTCCTAGCATTACCCTTACCTCACCTCAATGGATGTACATCCGTCTACTTCTAGATTTAGATTATGAAGTCATTGAGCATAACAATCATTCTCCAAAGTGGTTTTTACTAGAATGAAGATTAATTTTTGACCTTATATTATACCAGAGGCAGAAAGACACTCCAAGTGAATACATAAGCCTACCATTAATCAGCTGAGATTCATTTCTCTGTTGATTTTCCCAAATGAGAGTTGTAAGGATTTAACAATTTATATATAAAGCATTAAGGATGGTGTCTGGCATACATAAAATGTTATGTAACTTTTGTTTTGTTTTATTTTTAGTTTAGGAAGAGCACTGAATGGTATAATTTACTAGTTCCCTGTTGAAACCTCAAAAAGTCTTGTTATTGGAAATATGAACCCTATCCAATTTCAGATTACCTGCTGATAAGACTACTCCTATAACACTATCTACACTATCTTATAATCAGAATAATTATATTTTTAATTTTATAACTAATAATGTCACTGTGAAATTGCTAAAGAATAAAATTTCTTTAATAGTGTTACACCTTTCCAAATCTGGTCAGTCTTCATTTACAACCCCTAATACATTGTTTGTCTCCATCTAACATAGCCCCACCTTTAGGCAATTTTTTCTCAGATGGAGCTTAATGCCATGTACCATCATTTTTGTTTCACTGTGCTCGCAACAATTGACAAAAACATGTAATGCATGTTTTTCTTTGATTTATTGTCTGCTCTTCTTAATATAAAGCTTCCTGATGGCAAGACTGAGTCCTCTTTATAATTATTCTGCTTCAGGAACAACCACAGAGGCAAGAAAAAGAGTTCATCAGTAACTTCAAAGTCCTTAGGCATTCAATGAGTATTAAGTTACCCAAGATGCGCCTAGTTAAACACCTGATTTTACAAATAATAAGATCAATATTCAGTTATGGATTCTTCCAAATTCACCCTACTAGTGCCCGTCTTATATTTCCTGGGATGTTCATCATGATTAAATTTTTCTGCCCTAAGCTTCTAGAAACTGCAATAATCACTGATCATTAATAAAATAATCTGACATGAAAACTAAATGCTTCAAACATTTCAATCTTTTACTAAGAAATGAAAACTAAGCCTAAGGAAATACCACCTAATTTCTAACCAAGGCAAATTTTCTCTTAGTCACCCTTAACAAAAAGGTCAATGTTCTACAAGTACCATTAAGGCTGCCAAGCCCCATGGCAATGACCCAAATCTTCTCTGTGCCATGAGGACATTTGGGATATACTTAGAGAAGGGAATACCTAATAGTTGCCTGAACAAAGGAGAAAAAAGCCCAGAACTTTATGCACATACCCACTTTCTTCTAGGAAGCTTTCCTGCCATCATGAGTAGCATATTTGCAAATTTATTATGTTTATTCATGTCCTCATGAAGTTCCATTGTTGGATATTAATGCACATATACTTATAATACTGTGATATCTGTGCCTTGTCAGCCTTGGATTTATGTGATTTTTTTTAATGAATTGAGTTCTCAAGTTTTTATGAGTGCACATGATTTGCAGAGCATTTTATCCAAATATATCATGCATAAAGAATGATACATATTACTTAACTTTGTATTAGTAGCCCACTAGTATATCCTGAACTATCTTGAGCACCTAATGGGGACTAGTGAATTTTGAATCTAATGCCCTCTGTTTCTGCTTTCTATGAATTTGATGCTTTAACTAGACAATTAAATTAAAGAGAGAGGGGAATAAGAAAAACGAGAAGAAAATATTTGGTAGCAACTACCAAAAAAATTCACCCAGAAAAAAAATAAATAAAATAAAGAGAGAGGGGATGTTCCTAAAGCTGATGAATGTATTGAGACATACAAAAAAGAAAGCTGCTTTTTCTGGGCATTTTAATGCAAATTATATAATAACTATAGAGTGGAAACATCAGAATGGACTTCTGACAGGTCATAAAGGCTTTATTAAGTTTAATTCATGAAGGGTAAAGAGTTTGTACAGTAGCAGTAGAGGGTTTTATCATTCAGGTAGAGAATCAATAGTTTCATGATACTGAGTTTAGGCTTGGTGTATTTGAAAATGAAGAGGCATATAGATGATTTTATGGTTAAGTTAGGGAAAAGGATTAAGAAGAGATGAAAGGGGTGAGGTAAATAAAAGAAGAGATGGAAGTGAGACTCAAGAAGTAGGATAAAATCAAATAAGACATGTCATGCACCAAGTAAATGAAGCTAAAAGTCTATACTGGATGAAGAAGTGATGACTTAGATTAATGTGGTATTAATGCATGTGACAGATAATCAAGTTTGATATTTTTTTGTTAAGGAAGATAACATAAATAAGAAAAGAAACAAATGGAAGGCCATGACAATAGAAGGCTTCAAATGAACAGAGAGCATTCCTGATCTCTGCTGATGAGTAAAAGAAAGGCAAGCTTTAGGAGTTATATGAAGGTCAAAAGGGAAGGTAATTTACTTGTAGTAAAAAGTTGGTATTAATATATTCACTTGGAGAATGTATTTTTCATATGTTTGATAGGACAGTTATTAATAGAACATCAACTAGTAATTTAGTACGGATTAAAATATCCCTTGCTAAGGAATTGACTTTTTTCCAGCACCAAAGTTCTCACCTTCAGGAATGTTATTAGCTAAAGTCCTGTCTTGCATTTAGTAGTACATTGTTAATTTTATTAGAATAGATGACTTGGATAAACTTTGAGTCTCTAGAGACTCCAAGAGTCACTTACAGGATTATATATATATTATATTATGATATATATTATATATTATGACTGGCTCCATTAACAGACAGTGATTCAAATGTATTTTCCAGTAACAGGTTAATTGCATGAAATGAAATTAGGGACAGTAGGACCTGAGTGAGATCTTGATCTTCAGAAGAACAAACACAAATGGTTTCAAATGTATAAACAGAATATTCTATCTTCTTCTGATTGGCAATGTATCTGAAGGCATTGACTCAGTGATCGTGGGTTTTAATGCTCCTTCTTGTCCATCCCTTTTGGCAGTGATTGATTTCATTGTTAGCTCGTTTTCCTGACATGATCTGGAGTGCAAGTTCCATTTAGGGGTGGAAGACAAAACAAGCTCTAACTAGTAGACAGCACAGTGACTCAGGAGTTTAAATATTTAACTAATTAGGAAAGCAAAAATGTGCAAAGAAGTGCTGTTACTAGGAATGAAAAGGAAATATTGAAGCCTGGATTATGCAAGTTATTATTTGCTTTGATGACCATATTAGAACTTCCTAGGAAAAAAGGTTACCTTTTACCTTTGAAGAATTTTCAGTTTCATATTTTTTGTGGGAGGGGATTGCTAATTTACAAAGGGACAATTTCAACACCCAAGGAAAATGCTTCATCATTTCCTCTTGTGAAATGTATATGCTTTTGAATGGATCCTTGTTAGGTAGGTGAGTCTAATTCCAAGATCAAGTCTGCTTTTATTTTTGACCAAATATTGCTACCAAGTGGTAGTGCTAGTTAGAAAAAGTAGAGTACTTGCTTTCCTTGGGTATAATTGAAAAGAGAGTCAATGGGGTAAGAACCAGGATTTTTATTAGTTTTAATACAATCCCAACTCCTCTTTTTATTTCTAGAATTATCCACATTGTTCTCAATTTTCTCCTTTTTAATATGGGGTCAATTGAATCTAATTTAATGGTTTTCTAAGGATTAAATAGAATAAATACATGAAATATATCTTAGTATAATGGGCAAACTATTTAGTATCCTGGATATACTATGAACAAAAATGAGGGTAAAAGATGGAAAATGCATACTTTTATCATTTATTAACATGCATGTAAAAATTTGACTTGTCTTGCAAATTTATTCAAGTAAGGGGGGGAATTAAATTTCTACTTGTTAAGTGACAAACAGAAGTTTTAAAAAGTTACTTTAGAAAATTATCCTAAGTTTCATCCTAGGATCTGTGCAAAACCATCATCTGAATTTGGCAACCTCGACTGAACAGAACTTTTCCTGGCACCATAAAGAAAGAACTTGGGGTTTGACAACTAACATGTCCAGAACCTGTATTTGGTCTCATGATACTGTGCTTCAAAGGTAGAGAAACTCTATATCTCTTAGGCCAAGGGAATTTCCTTTCAAATTTTCTCAACATTTACTGCTCCTATGCAAAAATGAAAAAAGAAAAACAAAAAAAAAGAAAACATGCCACATCTGTCCCTCCTAACATTTATTTTCTTTTTATTTTTTCCTTTTTAAAATTTTATTTGTATTTATAGCTTCTAGATAGTGGCTTCTGCCTTTTTTTTTTTTTACAGAGCCATAGAATATGAATCATCTTGTTTTGCCTCATAGTTCTGTCTTTCTACAAATTGAGAGAAAATAAAAGTGAAGGGGACCTAGGGTCCAAGCAGTCTCAGGAGCATTGAGTGGAAATCAAAAATGGTCAGACTTAAATACCCAAACTGGAGGTATGGGAAGCATTCTGGGAACTTTGGTGGAGGGAGGTCAATGCTGGTAGTGAGAATGGTTCTAATTCACTGTCACTATGTACTCGAAATACTATGAAAGACTGGTAATTCATATTGGTCTCAATAAAAATTTAAAAAATAAATGCCACTTTCTAAATTTTGACAAGGATAGCATTTAAATACTTTGTTTTAAAACACTCTTAACTATTTTTCACTGGCAAATTTATCTCAGGAAATAATGGCTGGATAGTGATAAAACTGAAAACTAATAAGATAAAATAAAAAATAAATTATAAATCTGTTTTGCCTATAATATCATTTATTTATTAATATTAGCAGTATTTGTTATTTACATTATCGTGTAAATATTTTATATTACATTATTATTATATTTATTATACAAACTATTATTAATACATTATGTAATTAAATATTAATATAAATAATTTTTATTAAATACAAGAATTTATGACATTTAATGGAGATCAGAAAAGAGAAAACTTCAATGATTAAGTTATTTGAGACCTATTTTGGTCAGTATATATTTTATAAATTTGGCTGATATGAGTATAAATTAAAATAGATTATGTCAAGGACTTTATTTAAAGCTAGAAGACATCACTTCATACTCAGAGTAATCACTTAAAATTTAATTTTTACAGCTTAATTTTTTGAGTAAATACTAAATATACATGACTCAATTTTAGAAATATACAAATAGCATTGATGGATATTCTTTCCTCATTTTTTTGTTTTTCAGCCTTTAATTTTTTTCTTGGATTTAACTTTTACTTATCAGTATCTTATTTCAATACGATTTCAAATTTTATAAAAGAAAATTAGGTTAGGATCAACATATTTTACAGTGACTACTGTTTTTAACATTGACTTACAGGTTTGAGAAGTATGCACTTAATCATATTATTCTCATTAGCTTTAGCATTTTAAGCAAGAGACAACTTAATATCTACCAATATCTAGTTTCTAGCCCTGAGTATACATAAAGTTCTTGGCAGGGAGGTTGTGAAGTTTATAAAATGTGAGATATACCATATACAGTTAGTGATCAGTTAATGTCGCATTCTTTCGTAATCTGTATATTTTAGCCTTGGAATCTGATGTGCTTCTGTGAAATGAATATATATTTTAAACTTTTATATTATGCATTATTTTATCCTATTGTTTCTAAAATTGGTACATGAATATTGCTACATTTGTTCACTTATAATTATGGAGTTAATAATTTGCTTAGAATCCAAAAATTTGACTATGAGATTGTACCAACTCTACCTACCCCTGCCACCCCTTGTTCAACTATGTAATTCTCTTACCTACATTCTTTACTTGCTCAATAAAATAGAAGCTACATTTTCCTCAGTTCAGACCCATCATTTTTCTATATATATATCGGATGTTCCAATGTGGGGATTGTGTGCATTGGTTTTGGAAGCAATAGATCTTTTTGGGGCTCTGGACTTTGTCACTTTTCTTAGTTTATTTGTTTTGTTTTGTTTTGTTTTTGAGTCATCCCTGGTGACACTCAGGGAGCACTCACAGAGCACTGGCTCTGTGCTCAGAAATCACTCCTTTAGGCTTCGTGGGCCATATAAGATGCTGGGGATTAAACCCATGTCGGCAGAATGCAAGACAAATGCTCTACCCTATGTTCTATCTTTCTAGACCCTGGACTTTATCACTTTTTACCAAACTAATTATTTCCTGTATTATTTCTAAAACTAAGTTTTCTTACCTAAAAATTAAACTTGTAACACTTCACTGGAGTGTTTGGGGACAAGTGTAAATAAGCTCAAATATAATAAAATCACTAGTTCTGTAGTTCATTTGATCAATAAATTGGCTTTTGTAACTCGAGTCCTGATTTCCTTCTCAATCTTATGTCTTCTTTCCTCAACAAAATGATCACCTGAAAAATAAGGAAATAAGCTAAAGATTTATAATAATGCTTGAAGATAAGCGATTTTTATTTCTCATTTGCTTTTCTTGGTGATTTAAGTACATCAGCAAATAAACATTGACTATCTTCATTTATGAGTAGAAGGGGGAAACTAAGCATAAAGGACTGACTTTCCCTGTGTTGAAGAACAGATTAAATATATTTACAAATTTAGCTTCTTTGTCATACTATGGTTGTCTTTTTTATATTTTCTTCTATAAATGTCTGTTTCTTATCCCATCTATTTCTTTCTTTCTTTCTTTCACTTTGTCTATTGTAAATATATAGATAATATACTAGGGTTGTTTTCGAGGTGAGACAGGAGGAAAATCTTTACTTATTAGATGACATTAATCCCAAGACATGATACTGGACACTTTATATCTCAGATTTTCATTTAATCTTCATAGCTTTCCTGGGATACAATGGGAAGGGATAATTATGAACAAGAGAAAGAATAAAATATTCTGTCTTTTTAGACTGGCATCCTAATTTCACTAAGGAAATTTTTCAATATTCTGTTTGATATCTTGGAAACCAAAACCATGCTTTAACCGACCATGTTTTTCGTATCTAGGCTTTTATCTCATTTCAGCTGGGATAGTGTTAAGGTCCAATCTGTGGGTTTTTGGAGAGGAGTTAAGATATTTATCTCTCTGAGGACATGATTTGAGTCTCGAAGTAATTTATTAATGTGTTATATATCTTACTGCTTTCGTGGAATAAAAGTTTTCTAGGGTTTGCTTCATCTCTACTGAATATTTTTACCCTATGGATACCTGGGCTTGGGAAATCATTAATAGAGAAATTAATAATTTCCCTTAGTTCTTTCATTATGTAATTTTAGAAAATTAATGAACCAGATTAATTTTGTCCAGGTACATTATTGGTACTTAATCTATCACCTGTCCGAAGCATCTCAGGGTTCAGAAACACTGTTGTCAAAAAAATGAATGAAGATAAAAATATGGTAAGTTTGCAGATAATGATCTGACTCTGTTGAGATACAAATTGCAAGGCTGATGCATCATTTACATAGTAGATTCTCCATAATTATTTGCCTTGCTCAGGTAGGTGATTTTAGTCTCTCATTTCCACATGATTGAACATATTTTAATTCCCATTTTAATCATATAATCCACATGAGTAAAAGTAGCAATAGACTAATTTATGCATTTAACAGTCAAGGGAAACACCCAATCAATGTGGTGCTTAACCTATTTTGATGGCAGCTAAAAGTCATAGGCTATGGTGTACTTGCAGGCTATGAGATATTTTATGTTCTGATAAGGGATGAAAATTCAGGTCTCAAAAGTCTCCCAATCACTTGGAGATCTTGCAGTAATAACAAGACTGATTCAGACATTAATCTTAAGTATCCAGGGAGCCCTAAAACATCGTAACCCACAGGCAAGGACCATGGTAATTGCCACGTAAATTCCCTCTATAATGTGGCCCTTATTATAACCAGCCAGCCAAGGCTTGTCCTTAAATCATCACAATTGAACCGAGCCTTGTAGAAACAATATCACCTACACAAACCTCTACTTCTTTTCATTAACCTGTTATTCTCTTTACAAATAGGGTTCTTCACCCACTCCCTCCTTCCAGATTAGTAATGCCCTGTTAAGTAAACGAACATGAAATTTCAAAGGGAAGCAGGAGCAATAATCATTACCAGCTGCTGTGTGAAACACTGCGGAAACACTCACAATTCAAAAGAAAGATCCATGCTGTTCTTTGAAGGCATTCAGAGCCGAATAAATATGTAACTTAGTGATCAGTTACCATTCTCTGACCAATCCTCCATGCAGGGAAAAGTACTGTAAATTGAACTTTGGTCTTCTCCTCAATTCATTTAGGCCATTCAATGGTGGAACTGACTTTTAAGATAGACTGACCTATCCCTTACTTGTTTCCTTATTCATTCATTCTTTCTGAAGGTATTTTGTGTCAGGCACTTGCTGTGCACTACCTCTAAGAAAGGAAAAATTAAATCAACCTCCCCCAGAAAAATAATGGGAACTCAAAATAAGTAACTTCACTTGACTTGGAGAAGGAGGCCTTCTGTAAATGGAGAATGCCAGTTTTCTCATTTAAAATGTGCTTTCTGGCACCTACCTTGAAAATAATTACAATGGTAAAAAAAATGAAGTAGCTTAAAGGTACAATAGAAGTGGACTCGGCTATATACTGCCAATATTTACATTCTGACTGGGAGAGAATGAGTAGAGCTATTCACTATTTAAATTGGAGTTATTATTATTAGTTTTATTCTTTTTATTATATACCATTAGATCCTCGGGGTCATATCAAGTTTTCAAAAGTTAACTTAGCTGCTTTTTGTTTTTGTTTTTAAATTTAAAAGCAGGATATGTACATCATAACTAATGGGAAACTAGAGTAAAATAATTATAGATACAAAATAACTAAAGAAAAACCCACCATAAAGAGTTTGAGTAATCAGTCATTCAATATTTTGATGCACTTTCAATATTGAGATGTTTTCTCTTTCATAATTGTTTTAATTATACATATATTTTATTTATACTTTTGCATGGTATTAACATTTTCTTTTAAAATGGTCATTTATTTATTATGTATATGTTTATTTTTAATGCAACCACCATGAATTACAAAGATATTCATTCATGATTGAGTTTCAGGCTTTCAATATTCCAACATTAATCTTGTCACCAGTGTCCATCACCCTCCAGTCATGGAGAACTTGCCATATTTACCAAATATATTAGACTAGAAATTCTAAAAACTTCTCACATTGGAATCAGAGACTATTCATGGAGAGATATCTGGTATATCACAGGATTTGTGTCTTGAATATACACACCCCTGTTCTCTACTCATTAAAGGCCAGACAGAAGTGCCATCCACCTCCTTCTAAACTTGGTTCAACCAAAAATACACCAAGAAATTTCCAACTGTCCTCTGGGGTAAAATTATTCTCTACGGAGATCCACTGAGTTATACATACCTAGTCCTCTGTGTTGCTGAGCCATCTCAGTTAGACTGGAATTAAACACCCAAAACAATGGCACATTCCAAACAGCATATATAACACTAAGATTTTAACAGCTTTTTCCAAAAGTTTTTCCTTACAAGAATCTGGCTCTAAATCCTAATCACTCACCTACTTTTCCATAAAGAAAATAAATATACTTCTGACACTTTACTTAGCACGGTCATCTCCAGTTATATACATGATACAGCAAAAGTCAAGTGTTCACCATTTTCATAGCTGAGTGTTAAGTAGTTCATTGTATCCATGTATATATGCTCCACAATTTTATCTCTTTAATTATTTCATTGCTTCCAAATTTTGCCCTTAGTAATAAAACATTTTAAAATAAATGAGGAATGGAGTAAAGAAGTATTATTAAAATATCTATTCTGATGCAAAAGATCTTAAGACAATTAGAAAGATATCAAAATAGTTAAATAAATATAAACATAAATTAATAAATAGTTAAATAAATATAAAGATAAACCATATTCAAATATAGAAAAATAATAGAATAAAATCACTAAATTATTCAAAATTTAATCACTCTAAGCTATAAAACACATTAGAAATTTGTGTGAATATTGACAAGCTCTACAATTTCCTTTGAACATCAAAAGATAAAATATTTGACATTTTATAGAACAGAAAATATTAATTTTTGGACCAAATAGATCTTTATGCAAAGCTATTATAATTAAGCTGTCATAATGACTTGTATTAAATTATATTCTTTATGTCATAAAAAAGAAAAGAATACAAAGAATTACTTTTTCTTTTATATTTCTAATAAGAGTGAAAATATCTCTCTGTTGAAGTACTGCTTTCTTTTTTTTCTACCATTAACTGGACACATCACTTTCAATTTCCCTCCCTATTTTGCTTTCCTCTACTGACCATGTGCTTTCTATCACTCTCTTTTTCTTCCTCTCTTAGAAAGTATGGCAGTGAATGTGAGCTGAGCAGAACAACAGAACTTATACTTATAACATACTTATACTTTCATGCCATCCTACAAAAAATAACCTTATGCAATTACATTTAGTCAACTATTTTGGATCCATCAACATGGAACTTAGATATTTCTAAATATCACATATTTATATTTAATACTCATACTTTGTTCACATCTTCCCCATCATCTTGGACAAAGTGATTAAGCTATGAATATTAGGCACATAACTAGTGAACTCTGTAGAAATTAGGTAGATTTTTTTTAAAAAATGTAGAGTGAAAAGGTTATAATAAAAGAATCACAAAAAGTTTCATTTAGTATCCTCCTTTCGTAATAAGGGAACCCCATTAGAGATAAACTATCTAAGTTTCACATAGCTACTAACTCCTAGGAAAGAACACTGATTCCAGTCTTTTTTTTTTTTTTTTAGGTTACACCTGGCAGTGCTCAGAGGTTACTCCTGGCTCCATGCTCAGAAATTGCTCCTGACAGGCACGGGGGACCATATGGGGCACCAGGATTCGAACCGATGACCTTTTGCATGAAAGGCAAACACCTTACCTCCATGCTATCTCCTGGGCCCCTGATTCCAGTCTTTTGATCTATCCAAGACACTAAGAGAAATGATGCTTAAGACAACAAGAGCTATAACAAGGTATCTGCAAAAATAGAAAATTGATGAGAATTTCACATAGCTAATATATTTTGATGACAATGGCCAAAGAATATAACAAATTTGATGGTTGAATTTAAATGGGAAAAGGAATAGATGAATCGAAAATGGTGAATTCTCAATGTTAGGATTCTTCCTTTTAGTATTATCTCTTTAATTTAATATCATCATCTATTTCTTATCTTTCGTCAGATTTGGACTGCATTATACTAGAAGAGAAAACGATTTCTAAAATAAGTGTTTAATGAATTTGATCATCATCACTGCTATCACTGAGTTTTACAAATAATAACATTTTGTAAAAATCTAAACTATTTGATTCTTTTCAAGCACTCAACAAGTTCAAGAAATGAACTACAAAACATAATTATTTTGCAAAATACTTGTGACCCTATGAACGCACAGCACTTATCTCCACCTTCCTGCAGACTTTCCTTGTCACCTCATAAACTTGGAATATGCTTTATGACTCAGCATACCTGTGACAATAGCTATATGGCCTTTTACAGATATCAACAGGATGTTTGATTTAGGTTAGCCATGAATAAATACTGATATTCCTAATGCTAAAATTCACAAGTATGATAAAAATACATACTCTGACCTTGGGGCAAATGAGTAATTGGACATGCATTACATTTGTCTTTTTGATAGTGATGCAAAACAGAATAGCTGAGTGAGGGGACATCCTGTATTTTGTGCTCTCACTACAATGGGTCATTAACTGAGGTTGAATAGTTTAAGGTCAAACTGTGGTCTTGCCCTGGCTTTGCTGCTTTTTATAGCATCGCTGAAACTGAAAGGGTAAACAGCCAGGCCCTCCCATAATAAGGTTGCTTAGGAACACAGGTTTTAGAATCATTTTGAATCCAGGAAAAACTGAACTTAAACCACTGTTTGATCAAGTTTAGTGGGTTGTCCTGAGCTCCGGTGAGATTAACTATGAACATGTCAAAACAGTAAGAGGTATGTATGTTAGAAATTAATATTACTTCTCTATAGAGAGCGTTCAGATTCTATATCTTAAATAAATAATTCCCAACATTTAGGATGTCATGAATCTTACAGAGAATATGATTGAAATGATGGGTTTTTTCATCATCTACATATATATGCAATGGACACATGAACCATAAAGTGGAAACAAGAGAATGCACTCCCAATACATAGTCCCACATGCATAATGAATATTATACATGATATCATATCATATTATATATAATAGGTTTTCATGTATAATATTCATATGTATCATATAAGTTATAATTATATATCAAATTATATATAAAACTTATCTGAATGTACTTATATCCTCAAAAATCCAATTGACTTCATGGTTTCATGAGAAAACAGAAAATAAACTCTTGGTATAACTCTTGTTATAAAGTATTTTGAAGTAAAATTTTCTTGCTGCTATTTAATACAGTATCTAAGATGAAACAAATTTATGTGCATTATTCTGTTTTAAAGCCCATTTTTTCTAGATCCTAATACTAGATCCTTTATACTAGATCCTTATCATCTGAAAATGGAGACATAAAGATTTGTCAAAGCCAATATCACTTCATGGTTATATTATCAATTCAATAGCACATAACTAACACTTAGAATGCTTCTACACTTGACTTAATATTCTGCTGTCACCATTTTTGAACAGCAGGATCTGCAGTTTCATTTTCACTGATTTATGAATATTCTGAAGCCAGTTAGTGCTGTCCAGGGTCACAATCCCAAATATTGTTTTGCAATCTGTCCTCTTTGGTCAACAAGTGGTGAACATATAAATTAGCCATCAGCAATGATCTTGTGGAATATTGTTGAAATTTATCAACAATACTGTTGAAATGTATCAATGTTTATTGTTTATGGAGTTCATATCTTCTAGGAAACAAAATTGAGTGTTTCTTATTTATGGAGTTATTCAGATTTGAGATTCAGTTTTCATCCCATCTACTCTTTGCTCACTTGCTGGGATTTGTTTGCTTTGGTGAGACTGAAGGAAAGAGATCAGGAGGCAATATGACATTAGTTATTCATTTCCTCCTGTATTCATTCATTTAGTAGTTAATAGGGTACCAATCTCTGTTTTGCTGTTTATAAGGATGCAGTGGTGAATTAGAAATCATCCTGTTACTAAGGAGTCATTATTTCCTGTAACAAAACATACAGTTTTGATTTTAATGACTATACTTAAATCAGGGCTTAAGTTGACCATCATCTTCTTCGTCATATAGCACCTACGATGGGAGATAAACCCTTGCCTTCCATTTAATATTAAGCTTCCAATTAAGATAATATGTGATGAGGGATAGTGTCCTTCCTAGTCCTGCCTGGGCTCTTAGTGTCTAACAAAATCCTTGACACATTTTAGATGTTTCCTAAACTTTGTGGGGGAGCACACCAGGAGGTTCTCAAGGGTTACTCCTGGCTTTGTGTTCAAAAATCACTCCTGGCACACACATAGGAGCATATGGAATCTAGGGATTAAACCTGGCATCAAACCCAATTCTGCTGAGTGCAAGGAAGATGCACTACTCACTGTGCTATTTATTGCTTTGGCCCCTATACATATTTTTTAAAAGATGAAATGCTTGACTTCTTTTACTATGTAAAGGATTCTGTGCTTTGTATGTGTAGAGGTGATATTTAAAAGAGAAGCAATATTAGAAAAGTTAACCAGAAAATGTTGAATATTTAGGGATAAAGAATCATCACAAACAAAAGGCTAATAGAACTCTGAAGTATGTAAATTGGTTGAGTTTTGCAGGAGTAAAAAGTACAGGGGATTGACCAGGTGGGAAGAGACCTGGAAGGTTAGACAGAGCAGGTCATAATGATTTTGCATGTCTGGTAAGGAAGATAATATCTTATTTACATTACAGTATTGGGGGCCAGAACTAAATTCTGTACAGGGAGAATAAAAAGCAATACATATGAAGAGTTATTATAATGTAAAATCATTGCTTCTTACAAAAAATTAAAGAGATTTTATTTTCCCCATTATGCAGTTATATAACAACAAAATCATCGTGTAGAAAATGACAAATATGGAGGTTAAATGGTATTTTCTCTATTACATACTTAACAGTTTTACACCCAAGAGTTAAACCTAATTTAGACAATCTTAGTCCAGTGATGCAAAAGTACAAAAATAGTACTAAATAGTGGAGATGAGGACTTAAAATGCAAAACCTGGTAAGTCTGATGTGGTCAATAGATCCAACATCTTGGATTGATACAATAAGTTCTCACTTCCTGTCATCCATCAATTCTTGGAAACTCTGACTTTAAGTAAAACAACGTATAATGAGACCAATTTTACCAAAAACTAATTGATAACACATGAATGAACTAAGTATATGTGACATCTTTCTGGTTACAAAATATCACTAAAACATTGACTAAAAGACTCTAAACATTTGTAATATTAAATTATATTTTATATTCTTTTATTTTTAAACCTGTTTAGGATCGTGGGTATCTCCAGTCTACCTTAAAAGCTCAGACAGTGAGGTAAAACCCATCCTAGTCAGGACACCTGAGATCATCACTGGCAGTCCATACCCAGGCCTACTCTGACTGGAACAATTGAGATCAAACCTAACATACACATCTTTGCAATGTAGAGGGAAATTGGAGAAACCCACACAGATAAAGGACAGCATACAATATTCATACAGACGGTGACTTCCATGACCAGAGCTCTCCTCCTGATTTATTTTGCTATTGTTTTAAGGGAACCGTGTTCAAGATTAACTCTCTATATTGTTAAATTATTTTAATGCAAGTATTATGTTACGAGTTCCAATACTATTCATTGTCCAGAATCCTTTTTCTGAATGTTGCTGAATGTTGCAATAAAGGTAACTAATCCAATGAAGTGTGATCACATGGCAAATCTTAAAGAGAGAGAGATCAGTAAATCTCATTTTGAGACACAGGTCAGACACAGGTTAGGCATTGAAGTGAGAAAGAAAAGCAAAAAGCTCTAAAAGGGTTAATTTGAAATTGACATTGGGGACCTTTTGTGGGTGGAGAAACAGGAAGCCAGGGGATTTGTATGCAGTCCAGATGTGAGATGGGCAGGAAGAGGGAAGGAACATTTAGCAAGATAATGCCTTCCATTCTCTGCCCTCTGCCTGGAACAGGGTAAAGAGGGCATGTTTGGGGAGCTGGAGGGTTCAGGAAAGGAGGAAGAGGAGAGCCATGATCTTTCAGCATTCTCTTCTGTTGGAGTAATCTTCATGAGTGAAGGATGAGCCTGCTTAGACACCTGAGCTCCATATTTTTGGTACAGGCTCTCACTTATCAAATGCATTCTGGATTTTTAATCAAATTATTGTCAATGTATAAAAAGTAAAAGGCAATATTGAGATTATGGAGCAAGAAGAAGTTCATAGTTTTGTGAGTAGATTGGTAGTTATTTGAGACAAAAATTTACTCTATTTTTTTAGAATTGATAAGAATGTTTTACTTCAGAAATATGTCTTATGGAAATAATAAAATGCAGACAAAAATAAATATGTTGCACATAGATATTTACACCATTTATAAAATTGCTAGAAAACAGAAAGATTTTCAAATAGTTAATGGTCATGCACATTTTATTATATCAATAAAATGAATAATATGAGCCGCTCAGTACAGGCTGTTGAATATGTTCAACTATCAGAGAAAATATTTATAATATAACATAAAGTGAAAAGACCAGAGGGTCCAGCTATAAATGTGATACGATAAATAAAGAATTCTGTAACTCTGATTGCTAAGGGTTGGCAAACTATGGCTCTTGGGCCTCCCCTGTTTAGTTGTCTGTTTATTTACATATTGTCTAAAGCTGTTTAAGCAGAATTAAGTGTGCTAGACTAGATCTTGAAGATTCTCAGTCTAACATATAAGCTGTTTGTTTAGAGGATAACATTTGCTGACTCCTAGAGGCCAAAATGCTAATATGGAATTTGTTTTCCTAATTTTATCTTGGAAGAAGCATTGTTACATTCATTTTCATAGAGACAAACATTATTTTTATAATGTATGAAACTATTTAAGAATATCTGCCCAGAGGGGCCAGAGTGGTGGCGCTAGAGATAAGATGTCTGCATTGCAAGTGCCAGCCTAGGATGGACGGAGGTTCTATCTCCTGGAGTCCCATATGGTTCCCCAAGCCAGGAGAGATTTCTGAACACATAGCCAGGAGTAACCCCTGAGCGTCAATGGGTGTGGCCCCAAAACAAAACAAAACAAAAAAAGAATATCTGACTATAAATGAGAACTGAGCATTGATATTGCTCAGTTAATGTTTGCTCATTGATATTTCTCCTTTTATAATTTTGCAATGCTAAGTGAAATATTTTTGCCTACACTGGTTGCTCTGAGAATTAGGAAGTCCCCAAGCTAACTCCACAGGGTAATGGATCTCCTGTTGCATCTTCAAAGAAGGTGTGTGTGTGTGTGTGTGTGTGTGTGTGTGTGTGTGTGTGTGTGTGTACATGTGTGAGTAAAAATACTAAATCATATATTTTCTACAGCTGTAGACTCAGCTATCAATGCAGAAGGTGTGTCCCTCCATGCTTACCTGAAGTTAAATGTGCCAGAAAACCTCTCTGTTCCCATTGTTTAATCTCCAAAACTGGAATAATAATAACAATAATATATCACCTGCTGTTAGAGGCCTCAGATGTTTTCTTGACTTGTTCAGTTCTCAATTCTGGGATCCTATGATTCATTGGTAATATTTGATTTAGCTCTCAGCATTTGTTCACTTGCTTTTTAGAACTAGTGAGATGCGGAGTTGGGAACAATATTCAAGAGAGAGGCTCTCTGTCCTTTGGAATTCTTGCACACTGCACAATACTATCTATCTGTGACCTCTGATAAATTTAGCCCCACTGTATCTTTTCTCTTATACAACCCACATTTCCTTTGGGACTTTGATTCTGTATGGTAAGTGTCCTGTCACGTGGGGCCCTTTCCTCATATGTTGGAGGAAATGTGATATATATGACAAAAAAAACACATCTGTATTTGCTATTCTGCTGCCACAACTTACATAGCCATACATAAAGATGGTTTTTGAAAAGCTGTGTATCATAGATAAATTCAAATAGGAACTTTTTTTTAGTTCATAGTTCTGATTTCTGTTTTCAGTGGGGATTTCACCGGGGAAAAAAATTCATCCTGAGAGCTGGACATTTTGAGACAGCAGAGATGAAGACACCCACATGTCATTTCCCAGCCAGGGTCAGACACTATCCCTTGTAGACAACAACATTTCTTGAAAGTGCCATGTGGGATGATGTAGGTCACAGGCAGATAAGTTTCCTCCAAGTTTCAGTTTTAAGAGTAAATTCAAAGAATGAGAATAAATGTAAAGTGGGTAGTTTATGATTAATAGCATAACAGGGTAACATGTACTTGAAAATGGTGGAAAGTAGATCTGAAGCATTTTCAGTTTGTGCATGCACACACACACATTGAACACATAGAACACACACACATACACACAAGCTACTTAGATTCCTATCACCTTCATGGGAAATGACTGATATACTTGCTGTTTTGAGCCTGGCAATTCTTCTGAATTATTAATGTAAACCAAATTATCACACAGGTAATTTTTGCTTGCCTTTTTTGGGGGGGACACGCTCATTGGTGTTCAGAGTTTAGGCTCTGTTCTCCTAGTGATCCCAGTGACCATGCTAGGATTTAAACTCTAGGGAACTTCAAGCTAGGCAAATGCCCTTCCAGCTGTAGTGCACTGTTCCAACCCTAGCCTCACAGGGGTCAGCTTTTAAAAGTAAAAATGCAAAGTTATGTAAATTCTTCTTTTGTAATACAGAATGTAGAGAATAAGAAAGTTTATAACAAAAGGAGAAAGGAAAAATGTTTTAAATACCCCTTCTGTTGGATCTCTTAAACATTTCTCCTTCAAATGAATATGTTCTGCTTGTCAGCTTTCTTGTCCAGAGCTCTCTATATAGGATTGATAATTAATTTGACTATTCATTTGAATAAGAAAATCTATTCAATTACATTTCGTGTATTCCAGTAAAATTTCTGAGAAAATGTAAATAGTTGAGAAAAAAATTGTCTTCCACTACTTACTAAAGAAACGTATACATTCATACTCCTGTTCCAGGTAAATCATTGCAACTCATGTTCTTGCTAAAAACATATGGAACTGGGATTGATTCTCTTTTCTAAAGCTGTTCCTGAGCCACATAAGTTATTGCCTTATGACTTTGGATGGACTCATCTGATTTCATTAAACATTATTCTCTGCATAATCACTCAATAGAGCAGTTTTTGTTGGTTTGGGAGCCAGACCTGGTGGTGCTCAACAGTTACTGCTGTCTGTATAATCAGATCACTACTAAAATTACTCAGGGTACCTGATGGGTACCATGGTCCAAACTTTGGTTGGGCACGCACAAGACAAATGGTGCTACCTACCATGCTATTGCTCCAGCTCAATATACTCACTTTTATCACTAAAATATATCATGACGGAAAAGCACACATGATTAAAATCCCCTCTCACCTGGCATTGTGAAGATCACCATTTATATATTGAAAAGAAAGTTTAGACACCTTATTCTCATATGCATTTATATCACTTCATCATCAAGAAACTCATAAAAAGAAGGAGGGTGTTCACTGATGGTCTTGACATTGTAGTCTAAAAACACAATAGGAACTTTTAAAATTCTGAGAAAAAAATGCTTGTTTTCTCATTTGCCTGGAATACTTTCCTCTTTAATTTCTTTAATTTCTTGTTTTTATTTTACTTTCAAGATCCAGATATGCTCCATCAGGGAACTGCCTTAAAGTTCAATACTCATTTGGAGTATATGCCATTTTAGTCATTTATAACGTTCCTATCACAGAAGTTACTTGTAATTTGGGAGTCAGACTACATTTGAATTTTAAAGTATTATTGGTCAATTGACTTATTTTTAGGCTACCTATGAAGCCAATTTTCATATATAGATATATCTTCATTTATAAAATGGGTTTAATGACAGTACCTAACAGTTAGAGATATAATAGGAGTTAAATGAGATAGCCTAAAAGCTTCTTGTTGTTACAGAAAAAATGTTGTTCTTGTTGTTACAGGTAATTGTTACAGAAAAGAAATCATTGCATGATAATCTTTACAGTAAAAATAATTATGTCACATCTCTGAGCCTTGAACTATTGAACAAGTCTGGCATACATACTGGGGAAAGGGTATTTGAGATAATGGAAATTAGGATACTTAATTATCAACTAACACTTAAGCAAAGACAAGAATATTCTAGAAGAATTGCAAATAATTCAAGCAAGATGCGGGTGGCTGTTGGAATCAAAGCAGTTTAGAACCTAGGCTAGATAGAAGCAATGCACGAGGTTTACTTTCTTTAATGCAATTATCTGGAAAATGCTGAGTATTTCTGGGATTCACTTGATAGTCACTACCTCATGCATTTCTCCTTTTGTAGGAATGCTCAGTGGAGCTCTATGTGATATCAGATCATTAATTCTATGTTCTACTGTGTATTTTAATTCAATAATATTTAACTTTATGATTAATATCTTTTATTTGTTATTACTACCATAGCTGGATGATGGTGGATAAATAAAAACTTGGAAAAGTCTGAGCTCCATAATCCCACTCTATCATACTTGTGGATGTTTGTACCAAATTTATACATTTCTTTCATGTGTCACATTAAAAATGCTGTTTCCTGAGATTTATGATTATATGGATAGGTTAGGGATTGAGGACTAGAGGAAGCACAACTCTTTCAGCATGAGATGATCTCACTTTGTCTTGATGAATCCATCCTGTTGTCTTACCCACACAATCTCTTTTACTCTTTCACATTCTTTGAGATACTTATTGCAAACAAATGAAAGTTATCTCTCCATACTAGGGACCAAGTATAATGCTAAGCACTAGATAAGACGGGCAAACATCTTATTCCATGTCCATAGAGGATAAGGCCAGTAAGAACTAGGGGACTATGGTCCCCTAATTTTATGGTCATAGCAACAACTTTTTGTATAAAAAATGTTTATTTAAGCACCATGATACAAACATGATTGTAGTTGAATTTCAGTCATAAACAGAACACTACCCTTCATTAGTGCAACATTCCCACCAACAATGCCCTCCATCCTTCCCACTCCCTGCCTGTATTCTAGACAAACATTCTACTTCTCTTAATCATTAATCTCATGTTAGTTGTTAGTGCAGTTATTTCTCTCACTGCACTTTCCACTCTTTGTGGTGAGCTTCTTTGTGCATGAGCTGTTCCTTCTGGTCCTCATCTCTATTGTCTCTGGGCATTATTACAATAATGTCTTTAATTTTTCTTAAAAACCATAGACAGCAACAACTTTTGTGACAAGAAGCATTATACCCACTGATGAGGAGACTGAGCTACTTAGTGAACGCAAAAATAACTAAAATTAAAGATATTATGCCGAGTAGCAAGTCTCCTCAGAAGATAGTAAAAGAGAAGAACAAAACAGAAGGGCAAAAGAAAAGATATTAAGCATATATTAACTGATTACCTCTGATAGTTATTTGTAAAAGATGGGAAGAGAGTACTGGATGGGAAAGGAAGATGGATTTATAGCCTTGACTTTTGGTTTCCCTTCTCCATCCTCTTCTCTTTTTAATGTTTCATCATTTTGGGGGACAGTTCTCCAACTCTAGGAAACACTCTGGAATTCCAAAGTAGGAGGGGTTTCCTTTATGGGTCTGGCTATTGTAACTTTACGGGAAATGGCTCAATGTTTCCTCTTGTCAGCTACAAAGCGTAGTTTTATGAATGAACTTTATATTCACCAAACTGTTAACTCTTCAGCTTTCTGACTCACATTTCTAACATTATTACTAAGCTCTCATAGTAAGATCAAACTGAGGGTAACTTTTATGTACACCCCCACACCTCCATTCATGTTCATTCATACACATAAAATGTCAACTTGTATCCTTCTATGCAACTACCGAGAAACACTTATAAACACAGCTATACACATAAACTAAATCAAATACATACCTATGCATATTGTCTTGCATTTAAATACACACATATGTGTACACATAAACACATTTATATACTGTTGGCTTTTGTATTTTGGGTAGGAATAGATACAAGCTACTCGCACTCCCAGATGACTATATAAGAACGCTGCCAGTTCACTATATTTGGGTTACATATTTTTTAAAGAAAACCAAGATATTGTTACTGGTGCCTTTTGAATTCTTGTGTTCCAACCCTTCCCTACTGCTATGATATAGGGATTATTTTATATTAGGTGAATAACTCTACATATTTTTTTACTTTTGCACTAGGTGAAAACATCAGTAGTCTTAAATCAATTAAAATGCCTGATGTTATAAGTCTATTTACAGTGACACCTAGTATATAGCAGTTGAATAAAAGGATAAAGGCCACTTATATTTCATTAAAAAATAACAAAAGTTTATTTTTCATGTATCACAGGAATGTTCAGTGATACAAAGTACACAAAAATAGAAAAAATTTAGGCAACCATGCCATATGGTGAAATTAGTCATTAAAAGAAATTTAAGAAAGGCTCTAATGTTGGAAAACTAAACATTATACTGTTATAAAATGTAATAAAAGATGAAATCAAAGAATAGCAAAATATGTTCTTGAAAGAGATGAAATGAATACACAAACTATCAGAACTGATAAACAATAGCAAGAACAGTATTTAGGGGAACTTAATGACAATACCTAGAAATTTTATCTGAAGAAATCAGAAAATGTTCTAGTAAATATTTTAATCCCACAGTTTAGAAAACTTTGCTAAAGGGAAACAAATTACTCCGAAATGTGTAGAAAGAATGAAAAGGTAAAAATTAGAACAAAAATCAATTCAAGAAAGCAATTTAAAGGTTAAATGAATGCAAAAGCTTTTTTGTTTTTACAGAAGGAGGACAAACAAGATCAACAAATCAACTAGACTTACAAGGAAAATCGAACTAAATCAAATCTTAAATAAAAGGGTGAAATTATAATATGTACATAAAAAACAAAGTCATGAGAGATTACCTTGAAATATTTTGTGCCATAAGCTAGAGAATCTAGAAGAAATAAAAGCCATATAACCTCTAAAATTTGAATCAAGAAAAAGTAAAAAACTGCGTTAACAAGAAAATTAAAACAATAGAAAAAATCTTGCCCAAAACAAAAAGCCATATACAGACACGTTTTAAAAATAAGTTGTATCATCCACAACTGTGCGGAAAGTTTACAGACAGCACGAAAGGAGCTAGGGAGAGAAAAAGAGCATGTGTGGAGCCTATAGTTATTCTCATGACAGTGTGCTTCAAGGGTGGAGAAACCCTTTATCTCTTAGGCCAAAGAAATTCCCTTTCTAATCTCCCCAATATTTACTATGCTTATGCAAAAAAGGAGTACAAATTAATTTTTGTTATCATTGTTGTTAATGTTATTGTTGTTTTTCTTTTTTGTGTGTGTTCTGTTTTGTTTTTATTTTAAGACTGTGGTTATTGTTTGGTTGTCTTTATTGCTGTGGTGTTTTTCAGGTTCTTTTGGTTGATTTTTTTTTGTATAGTTCTTATGTTTTCCTTCCTTTTTCCTTTTTTTCTTAAATTGATACTTATAGCCTCTAGATGGACTCCTCCCATTTATTTCTTGTATGATTTTTACCCTCCTCCCCTTTTTTCTCTTTCTTTTTTCTTCCCCTCCAAACAGAACCACATAACTTGAACCATCTTGTTCTGCCTCACTAATTGAGTAGGAAATAGTGGAGGGTGCCAAGACCAAACAGGTGTATGAACATTGAGTAGAAATAAAAAATGATCAGACTTAAACACCAAATTCAAAGCCAACGACAACAGAATGGAAACCCAATCTACAACAAGCTAGATACAGAGGGGACAACTTATACTAGCAGCCCGGGGATCAAAGGAGGGGGATATGGAATGCATGCTGGGAACAGAGGTAGAAGGAGGACATCACTGGTGGTGGTAATGCCCCTGATTGATGTCACTATGTACCTAATATATTACTGTAAAATATTTGTAATTTACTTTGGTCAAAATTAAAACTATTTAATTATAACAAAATTAGAATTACTGATATTAAAGAGCAATCTATGATGGGAAGACTAATATTATATTATTCTAACTGTATATTTTGTAGTCTAAGATTTAATATTCCAAAAGAAAATGAATAAAACACTTATCAAAACTTAAAAAAATATGGACCCGGGAGATAGCATGGAGGTAAGGCATTTGCCTTTTATGCAAAAGGTCATCGGTTCGAATCCCGGTGCCCCATATGGTCCCCCGTGCCTGCCAGGAGCAATTTTTGAGCATGGAGCCAGGAGTAACCCCTGAGCGCTGCCGGGTGTGAACCAAAAACCAAAAAAAAAATCTTAAAAAAATAAATTCTATCAGAATTTCAGCAAACCTTATTTCCTGTATCATTCAAAATTTTAAAGAAAATCATTCTAATAGCTCCATAAAGTCAGCCCTACCCTAATGGCAAAGAAAAGGCATTTTAATAAGAATGCAAATCTTCTAAATACAAGTTAATAAAAAAAATCTATTAGTAGACCAAAAAGACAATGTACCATGATCAAGTGGAATTTATTCCAGGGATGCAAGGATAGTTCAATATATATATATATATATATATATATATATATATATATATATATATATATATATATATATATATATATAGCAACTACTATACCATAATACAAAATAAAAATAATACTATCAAAGACTTGGAATCAACCTAGATGTCCAGCAACAGATGAGTGGATCAAGAAGATATGGTACATATATCCAATGGAATCCTACATAGCTGTATGGATGATGCAATCATGCAATTTGCAGCAACATGGATGGAACTAGAGATATTATATTAAAGAAGTAATCCAGAAGAAGGATAAATACAAAATGTTATCACTTCTATGTGGTGTTTGGATTAACTGCATGAAGAAACACAATGGTCTAAATGATAGTTGTTTTCAACACCATTGACCCCAGAGTATAGAGAGGAGAAGGAAAAAAATACTGAGTGAAAGAGGAGAAAGACAAAAGCTTATATTTTCTATACTTTAAAGACACCTTCAGTAATAGATATAATTGTTTAGAATGAACAGGTGTTCAATCATCTGCTCTTTAGAGAAGATAGTAGGAGTAAGATTATTCCTTCATTTTATTCATACCATAAGACTAGTAATCAAAACTACTTGATTCTTGAATAAAATTAGACTTTCAGATCAATAGAATACAGTTGATATCTAAGAAATAAACTTCAGGTATATGAACTCTGTGTCAATATAACATAAAGGAAAAACAAACAAACATACCTGAGTTTATAAAATTTAACAAAAAAGCCATTCACATAAAAGATGGTACTGGGAGTGCCAGAGCGGTGGGCAAGCTGTAAGACATCTGCCTTCCCCCCACTGGCTTAGGACGGTTAGATCCCCTGGCATCCTATGTGGTCCCCAAAGACAGGAGTGATTTGAGTGCATAGTCAGGAGTATCCCTGAGAGTCATCGGCTGTGGCTGAAAAACCAAAAAAAAAAAAAAAAAAGGTGCTAGAAATATTGAATAACCACATTCAAAATTTATATCTGTATCTCACACCATACACTGGGTTAATTCAAAATGAATTAAAATTTCAATATTAGATAAGACCCCACATAACACATTGAAGAAAACATAAGAACATTTTAGGTTATAGAGCTAAAATTTATTCTCAATTATCTGACTACATAGGCAAACAAATAAACTCATAAGTAAATTAATCAGATACTATAAAAATAAAAACATTTTTCATGGCAAAGAAATTGAGACTAAAATAAAAGTCACCTTACTGAATGAGATAAAAAAAATTTACATCCTACATCAGAAAAAAGGTTATTATACAAGCACTCACAAAGCTCAATACAAAGGAAACAATAAATCCATTCAAAAGTAGTGAGAGAAGATAAAGGTACTTCCCTAAAGAGGACATACAGTTGACCATAGGTCATTATTATTTATTATCAGTAAAATGTAAATTTAAGCAATGAGACATCATTTGATGTAGGTGAGAATAACAAATATAAAAATACTGGAAACAGATAGTGTTGCTAAGGAAGTGGTGATAATGGAATCTTATTCATTGCTGGTAGAGTTGTCATGTGGTTTAACCATCATGAAAAATAATATGGTGAATGACAAAAAATAATAATATAACTTCCATATTGCTTAGTGATTCTATTTCTTGGCAAGTATACTAAAACACAGAATATTAATTTGAAACTATATATAGGCACACCTATGTCTATTTTAGCACTAAGTTCAAAACTCATGGTATACATGGAATGTTCAAGGTATGCCATGATATGTATAATGTTCAATGACTCTTGAATAAATTAAAAAGTGAAATATTTACATATTTGGAAAAATGCACATCCATAGGAAAATTAAAATTAACAAATTTCAGTTTATTACATCTTTGATGGAACTGAATGGTTTCATGTTTACTTCAGTGGTGATGATTGTTACTATGTATATTTAAATGACAAAAGTTATCACTATTTTAATCGTATTACAAAACTATAACTAAAGAAACAAAACCCCTGAAGACTGAGTCCTTGCATTTTCATGAGTTTTGTTTTAAATGTATACACTAACATAAAGCATGAATATAGTCTTCTTTTTCATTTCTAGAAGATTTTTTATATGTATTCCAATTATGATTATTTTTTGTGTAGTGTATGAAGTGAAGACAAGGCTATGAGAACACCATCTAATATTGCCAAAATAGGTGACTATATCGTTGTGCTTATCTTTTTGAACACTGTTCTTTCCCAATAGTCTACTTAATTTTAATTCTAACATAATATATCAATAATCAATCAGTAATATAATATAAATATGTACAATATATTAATAAAACTTAGAACAAGTAATTTGGTTGTAGAGCTCAAAACATGACTATGTAGGTCTTCTAATATTTTTCTGAAAATTTCTCTGTCTCCTCTAGGTACTTTCAAAATGAAAACAACTTAAACTCCAGAATAACTGTATGCCTCATTCACACAAAAAAAGAAATAATTTTAATTGAGATTTCATCAAATATATAAATAAGTTAGAAGGAAATTCGCATTTTAGTAATGTCTTCCAAGGCATAAATACAGTTGAATTTATTAATTTACATAGTATTTATTAATTTATTTCAGCAATGGCTTTAAACTGGAAATTTAAATTTCTAGAAGATAGTTTCTGAACAATCGTATAGAAATAATGCTTACAATTTAATTTGTTGTATCATGATGCTGAGAATTGTACACAGGATTTTAGATATATTATGCATGTGCCATGCCACTGAGTTACATCCTTTACCCTAACTTGATATATTTAGGTCTATTGAAATGTTATTGTTAAAATTTTCCCAATATTTTGGTATTCATCATATAAATGATATTATCGCTATGGCTAAATAACCTACTAAATTTTTTTGGATTTTCTTTATATACAATCATATAACTTCTGAATCAGATACTTTTAGTTTTGCTTTTATTTACTTTCTTGACTACTTTTTATTTATTTATTTATTTTCTTGACTATTACATGGACTAAAACAATAAAATATGAAATACAGGTGATAATGAGGAGCAGGAATAAGATATAATTTTAATGTGAGAAAAACATACTGTGAAATATGAAAACTGAGTGGTCAAAAATTTTTTTCTTCTGACCTAACAAACCAATTTTCTTCTGACCTTACAATTATGCTTACAGACACACACACACACACACACACACACACACAAAACACACGCACAAAATCCCTATGAAGCCATTTTGGTGGTGCAGATAGAGTAATACTTTTTTTTTCCTGTGTGGGGGACACACTGGGTGGTGCTCAAAGGTTCCTCCTGATTCTACTCTAACGGATCATTCCTGGAGGGGCTTGAGGGACATTATGGGAAGAATCCCACTTGGCCTTATGCAAGAAAATGCCCTACCTCCTGCGCTATCACTGCAGCCCCCAAATAAGTTATTTTAATTGAGATTTCCTCAATTGAAAGACCAAACCACACACACCAAAAAAAAAAAAAAAAAAAAAAGATTACCTCAATACTTAGAACTAACTTATTCTGGATGCTTGTGTCCAATATGTCTATATGATTGATTCTCCAAATGATTAAGACATGAATGATTAAGGTTAGACTACCTCAAATTTTCTTTACCTTTCAATCTCTTTCGTGAGTTTATGCTACATTTATCTATTTACTTCCAATTCTTTCTTTATTAGTAAATAGGTGCTGAGATTCAACAGTTTGAAGCACTTGTTTTGCATGAAAGATGTCTGAGTTCAATCTCTGCCACCAGAAGTTTCCCTATCACTCTAGAACAACCATGAGCACCAAGCCAGAAATAGCCCCAAACTTGAGAGGCATGCCCCCAAACAGATAAAAACAGATAGGCTTTTATTAGTGGCTTTTTTTAAACATGGCCTTTGTAATATATAACAGTATTTTTTTCTTCAGACTTATTCTGTGTGAATGAATAAATGTGGGAGTTCTTAGCCCATATTGTAGGTTTGATGATTGGATTACAGAAAATAGTAGCAAGTAGAAGATCTAGGGTATGAGTCACATATTCTGTCACTGTGTGCACAATTCACAAAATCTAACTTTCTTCAGCTTCTCAACCAATGCCACTTTCAAGAAAAGTGTGGTCATCCTTAAGTTGAACTGTGCCTTCACAGTAGGCCTAACTCAGACATCATTTAGCATCTCACCTAAATGAAAAATGTGTGTATGAGCAATCAGTGGATTCATCTTTTCCATCTTCTGTGGGTGTCTGTTCACAGGCTGCACCTGAATAACAACAGGGCCAACCTCACCAGCGGAAGAAGGCATTCACTAGTTCTCAACAGAGATAAGCATCACTGTCTTTTCCCTTCTAACAGTAGTGGCCTCAAAAGTTACAACTGAGAAGGCAAAACGACCTACTAAATAAAATGTATGAAAAGTCAAATAAATTCATGATTTTTCCAGAATTGTTCCCTGGCAAAAAATCTAGAAATTCGCACTTTCAGAGAATTAGCCAGTATCTTCCACCTCATTAATGTTCTTCACTAAATTTCCTGGCAGACTCTAGATACTCAATTATTCTCTTGTTTCTTCATACAATAGAGGATCTAAATTAGACCTGAGCCGTACTTGAATTGCATTTTTGTATTTCACACTTATTTATTCCCAACTGCACTCATATTCTTTAACAATATTTTGCTATCTAAAACCTGATTTAGTTAGCAGAATGTCCCTATGTTGTTTCTTATTCACGTCACAGGGGAGAGGACAAAAACTATGAAAGGTAAATAAATATTTTTATTTAGCATTATTCATGAATGTCTTCAACTTCATTCCCAAAGTATTCGGTATATCTATCTACTGAAATACAATGAATTTTGCCATAGAGCACAAACCAAATTTGAGAATAAATTAGTTCAGAAGGACTGGAACTGAATCTAAGAAACTACCATGTAACCTGAGACTTGGTTATGGGCCACATATCAAATAAGTGGCTAAGCTGAGACATGAGCTCTTACATCTACTTGACTCCAAAGATAATGTTTCTAGTTTATACTCTGTTGTCTCTCAAGTTCATCATAAAAATCAACTTATATCTCTCTCCTACAATTGACATATATCACACAAAGCTTGTACATTTTAAAAGCGTTCTTTTAATGAAATTCTCTATACTAGACACAACAAAATGCATTTTCTTTTATACAGTACAAGCATTTCATAAGGAGAAATATTTATCTTACAAAGTATTCTTTTTATTTATTTGGAGGCCACAGTGGCTATTCCAGCCACTATGCTTGGAAGCCCCTGTCATTGTTATTTAGGAGAATTTCAAGTGCTCTGGATACAATCTGGGCTTCTGTATGTAAAGCCTCGGCTCAACCCTTAGAGCAATCTCTGGCCCAAGAGGATCAATTATATGATATAAGAGCGATATGTCTGGCAACAACCAAAGGAACAATTTGTTTCCCTAAAATTAAACTGTGTGCAGAGCCAAAAATCAATAATTGAAAGAGACAAGAGAGGTTTTTGTTTTTACTTGTAGAAACAGTTATTGAGATAGAGATTATACATGCTCCATTGGTATCTCTCTTATAATTAGAATTGGAACTCAGTTCTTCTGAATCCCAGAGTAAGGAAGAAATGACCGTGTGGTGCCTGTTAGCTCTGACACAGTATCCATCCCACAAAGACCACAGGAGACAAACAGTAATGCAAACGCAAGGGAATTTATTCCATCATGATGGGGTTACCCCCTTGTCAGGTAATGACCCTTCCTGAGCTCTCAGGCTCCTTTTATTAGCCATTGAGGAGATTTCCACCATTGAGTAGTTGATGGTTAAGTTGATTGGCTATTGTCTAGGGTATTTCTAGGGTGCTTCATCATGTATTTTTATGGCTAGATATCTAAAGTTGTATATTGTGGTTTATATGGCGTTGTGGTCTGCATCATTACTCTTAGGACAGAAATTGAACATTCTCTTCTAATTTCTAACAGTGCCAAAATATTAGGATCAGTTTCTTCCCCTTATATTGTGTGATTTTAACCTTTAAAATCCTGTCTCAAAGCAGGTATTCAAACTACATGGCTATTTTCACTTACTGCTATTTCAGTGACTCATTTTCATTCACATGATCTTTTTAATAAATTGAGAGCCCTTAAATTACAAATTTTCATACCAAAATTTGAAATGAAAATTGAAGAATTAAAAATGACACCATATTTGGTCTGAGAGATAGCATGGATGTAAGGCATTTGCCTTACATGCAGAAGGATGGTGGTTTGAATCCCAGCATCCCACATGGTTCCCCGAGCCTTCCAGGAGCGATTTCTGAGCATAGACCTGGAGTTACTCCTGAGCGCTGCCTGGTCTGACCCAAAAAAATGAAAACAAAAATAAAAACAAAATGACACCATGTTAAAACAACTACAATATGTAGCTAACCATGTTCATAGAATGTACTTTTCACTTTATTTTAAAATACAGTGAATTTTAAATAATAACAAAATTGACAAAACGAAGAATTAATAATTCTTTCAGATATTTTTTAGCAGAACAATGCAAAGGAATTCATTGTTTTATTACAGTGCTTCAAACCAAAATTGAGGATCACCTTTGACCCCTATCACTCTTTCAGACTGTCATATTCTGAGCTCAGTCACCTATCAATATTACCCTATTTAGTCCTTGAATCAAGACTATAAGTAATTCTTGATCTAAGATTATTGCCATGGTGTCTAGTCTAGTCTCCCTACTCTCCCTGTTGCCCTAAAATCACCCTGTTCAAAGTTGTTTTAGATTTTAATCTCTTTTTAAAAATTTTGAAATGTCCTTCCTTCCCTCTAAGGGTAAAAAACTATTTAGATGACTTAAACAGCCCTTGTCTTTTGTAAATTCTCTGATCTCATTGACTGCCACTTTTTCTTGACTCAATCTGCTTTCTCATCCCACCAGTTTCAACCACACATCTACGTTGTACTTGCTGGGATCTTCTCAGAATATTTTTCCCTAGTTCAGTTTAGCCAAGCCTTTTACATCCTTCAAGTATTTGCTCATATATAACTCTTTCATCGAGATCTTTATGAACCTTCCATTAATATTATAATCTATTCTAGCACTTTTTACTCCTTCCCCTGATGAACCTTTCTTTCTGCACAGCATGCAATATTTTCTGACAAAATAATTCACTCATTTCCTTTGCCAGCTGCTTATATATTAAGTCATTTAAAGTAAAACAGTGCTTTTTGTGACTTGTGTGTGTTTGTGGATGCATGCTCACATATGTGTGCTCCTGCAGGTAAGTGCATGATAGAATACTAAGATCAAGAATACATATGGAATTTAGTAAAGACTAATTGAAAAATTGTCAGTGTAAGACTACACTTTCAGGGATCATTTCTATAGTAAGAAAAATTGTCTTTTTTTATCATAGTGGCATGCATATCTTTCACATTAGTATTTTAGGTATATATTAACGTTGAATCAGGGGAATATCCACCACCAAATTTGTCCTCCCCCCTTCCCCGTTCCCTTTCTGCAACCCATATCCCCCACAAAAACCTCCCCCAGGCTGCTAGAGTAGGTGGTGCCCTCTTTGTCTAGCTTACTATCAGTGATAATACATCTGTTTGGTCCTGGTGCCCTCCCTTGTTTCTCCCTCTATTTGAGAGGCGAACCTAGCTAAATCTAGAAAAATTGTCAGTGTGTCTTTTAGGCATATTTTATTATTCCATTTAATGAAAAGTGGAATCTATCTCCTCTCAAAATAGGAATGTGTAGTGAAATGTCTATCAATATTTTTCAAATGTCCTACAAAGGTCCTAAGAAATTTCATCAAAGTTTTCTTATTTGTGTATTTTCAACCAATACTTGAAACAGCCTATTAGAAAAATCCTTTGCAAGCTCACTGTTTATCTTTTATATCTTTACTACTCCAATCTTTGACCTTATAATATTCTTTAACCTTGCTAGACTGCTTGCAATTTCCCCCTAGACTCCAGACAGTTTTATGACTCTTTGCCTCCCTTCTTTTCTTCTGTTTTTGTATTGGGAACCATCTGACAATACTCAGGAGTTATTACTGGCCCTTCACTCAAGAATTACTCTTTATGGTGCTTGGGCTACTATATGACATTGCTAGAATCCAAATGGGTCAGCTGTGTGCAAGGCAAGTGTCCTACCAATTGATTCATTGCTCCTGCTTCTACCATTCTCCTTTTTTCCACTGTTCATTTCTTACACATTCAAACTTCCAAACAAAGCCATTACCTCTCGACAAGGACCCTTATTTTCTATGATTGTTAAGTATATACAATGCTTTATTATTTATAGTCACCATGTTTTATTCTAACTGCACACTCATAGCATATTAATAGAATTGTGGTATTCATCTCATTTCCTAGATTACAAAACTTTTAGGATGAATTTAAACTCAAGAACTGAGATTGTACAGAGAAGGAAGACAGCATGATGACCAAGGTTTCCTACGGGGTTTTGTTCCAAGAGGGAGCCTCTGTTCATGTGGAACATATACCTTTTAATAAAAACATCCAGAGAAACATTTAATATCATAAGAACAGAGACCTGAGTCTCAGCCGTGCCTGACTTTGAATCCTTATTTTCTATGTATTATTTAGTTACTTCTTGAATAAATTGATAAGCCTCAGTTTTCAGAGGGGACACCAATACTAAAGAATGAATATAGGACAACTAGCTTTATAGGAGATGTGCAATAAATTTGAATCCATCTCTAAGAAGAAAGGAAAAATAGTTCTTATAGATAAAATTTTCTTCTCTCCATTGAAGAAGAGTTCGGTATCAAGCTGCATGAGTTGGGGGAAGGACTGCAAACTGTGGCATGTTGTTAGATGCAGTAGAGCCTGTTGACTTCCTTATGGGGGGCCCATACCCACTGGCACGTTCCTTGAGAATTGAGTTCAATTTTTCATATTGGAAAATATGAATAGATAAAATGAAAATATTCTTACAAGCCATTTATTTTATTACAATTTTTCTTTGATGCTTTGTGTGATAAACTTTTAAGTCATGACTTGTCAAAAGTTGATTAAATTCTGCTTCAGACAGGAAATGTCTTTTCAGGTTTTATTATTCTCAGTTTCAATCTAGATTTCCCTCTGGAGTATAGAAGACCTATTGGACAATATTTATAATTATTAGATATAATACAATAATATAGCAATACATAACTTTTAATTGTTTATTTAAATCTTAATATTTATTTACTAGTTCATCATTAATCACTCAATTAATTGAATATTAATTTTATTTAAATGTTTAATTATTAATAATATATTATATATTTAATAATTAAATATAATTAGGTGATACTTAAATTAGACAATATTAATTATTTCTTCAGTAACACTTAGTACATGGTACTCAGTGCTATCCCTTCTGTTTGCCAGGAACAGTGCTAAAAATTTGAAATGGTGGGATCTCATTCAATTCTTCAGATAAAAAAGCATAATAAACAAGGAAGGCTACAGCTTTTTATTATTATTATTTTTAATAACCAGGTTCATTGCAGTTAAGTCACATACTCTTCCATTCTATGTCAATATAAATTACATATCAAAGTCATTGTTATTTCTCTGACTGAGATTAATAATTCATAATCATGAGTCTTCTTCGGAGTAACACATTTATCTCAGAGTTTTCCAAGTGTTCATTCTAGGGATATAGGGATAATATAAAGGCGAACAAAGGTAATAAAGAAGCACATTTCCTTTCACTTAATTCACTCTTCTTTTTTTTAATTCACTCTTCTAATCATTTATTTTAATTATGGCATGAAGATTTAAAGTATGAAGAGTGACCATAATTTGGCACAACATCTATATGATAAATCTAATGGACAGAATAATAATTTGGTGTTACCTATGCACATGCCACTAAAAATAAAGAGATATTGTAACATAGTGATTATAATAATGAACTCTGAAGTCAAATTTCCTGCTCCCATTCTTCCCCTCGCATGCACTGATCTCCAATAAGCATATTTTATTCAGAACCCAACTTATAGAAACTGCTAATCTGCTGTTTCTCATATTCCTTTCTATTTATTTATTTTTAACACATTGAATCATCTCCATCATTAAACCACTGAATCCATCATTATGAATATAATGACCTCATTGCAACATTAATGTTTAGTCTACATCTCCTTTATTTTCTTGCTGCATGTAATGTGGCTTGCCACTCAATATGTAAAACTTTATTTCTCTGGCTGCTATGATGTCATTTATTTTGACTCCTTTCATGTTTGTCCTCTTCTTTTCTTTAAAACCCCCTTTAGGGGCTGGAGCTGTGGTGCAAGTGGTAAGGCTTCTGCCTTGCCCGTGCTAGCCTAGGAAGGATCATGGTTTGGCCCCCCAAGCCAGTAGCCATTTCTGAGCACAAAGCCAGGAGTAACCCCTGAGTGTCACCTGGTGTGACCTCAAAATAATAAAATAAAATAGGGTCTTGTACTGGCTTGTGGTGGGCACTGGGATGGACAACCGGCCCGAGGACCCCCCACATTAGCCATTAGTCTGGGGGGCCAGATTCCCCCACGCCAGAGGGGCTCTTCACGAGCCCCTCAGGTAAGCTGGGCCCTGGGGGAGGATTGGGGTGGAGGGCAGCTCTACCCCCTATGCATTCCCAAACAGCAGGGGCCAGAGCTGGCCCCAGAGCTCCCACAGGCCAGGAGTTCTCTTGGTCTTGTACTGGCTTGTGGTGGGCACTGGGATGAACAGCGACCCGAGTACCCCCCAGATTAGCCATTAGTCTGGGGGGCCAGATTCCCCCACGCCAGAGGGGCTCTTCATGAGTACCTCAGGTAAGCTGGGCCCTGGGGGAGGATTTGGGGTGGAGAGCAGCTCCACCCCCTATGCATTCCCAAACAGCAGGGGCCAGAGCTGGCCCCAGAGCTCCCACAACTGCAGACAGTAGTCAAAGTAATTTCTCGTTATCCATTAGAGACCCCCTACAGTATGGTCGTTTTTCATTCATAACAATTCTCAAAATTGTCTTTTAACTATCCAAGAATACTCTTGCCCTTCACTATGTAAAAGGTAATGGAACACCCTATATAAAGTGGATTTCACTCAAATAGATCTCTGAAACCACATTTTAGGTGAACGTTATTTTTCATAAATATGAAGTCCTCTCTTTCTCCCAAGCCTTAACCTTAAGTATTCATCTATACGATGAATATACCCCACTTAATCACTGCCTCTCCACACCAAGAGATCCTTATATTCCCTCATATCCCAACCCTGATGTGTTACCTCCCCTTTATTTACCCCTCTTTTCTCTCAATTCTTACCTAGATAGGCACCAAGTCCGACCTCTTCTGCAATTAAGCACCAACCAGCTCCTCAATGTAAGACACTCTCTAGAATCTCCTTTTCGTGTCTCAACGAGAAACTTCAACCAGCATGCCTACTGACTTAAGCCTGTGACCCCTCTCACCCCTGTCAAACCATGGACTGATGCATCCTGCCAGAATCAGCTGCAACAAAACTCTCAACTCATGGACATTACAGGACTCTGAAATTCTGCAAATCATATCTTAAACTGTAAACTAAAATGTGATAAGAAAAAGTGCCTTGACTTCCACTGCCCACAAGAGTATCTCAGAAGACCTCATTGGGAGGCCTATATTGCCTACGTATGCCTAATATCGTATTAATAATACATCTTAAGATATATAATCCTAAACATACAGATAACCTTCCTCATCACTTTCTTTTTTCAAATACCTTTCTTTTCCTTTTTTCCCCTTAATTTATCTTTTTTTTTGTTTTTTTGTTTTTTTTTAAATTTTTTAGCTCAGTTTCATCT